>VYXD01008280.1:338971-390246 GCA_013397195.1 Hylia prasina | reverse complement strand
TATATATTATATATAATTTTTTTACCCAGTTAATTTACTTCTGATCTTCCAAGCTGAAAACTGAGTTTATATCATGTGCTGAGTGGATTCTCACCATGTTGTGGATGTACTCTGCTTTCATTTTCATTACTGAAACTTATAAAATTCAGAAGTTGGGGCAATTACAAAAAAGCTATGTATTCTTTCATTTTCTCTTTGCTTCTTGCAGAGCAAAGGCACTAACATAAAACCTCTTCTGATTATTTCTTTGGGCAATATGGGTAATTACAGAATAGATGATGGAATAGCATAAAGATTGACAGAAAATCCTTAGAAGCAATCTAAGTTTGTCTTTTTTAATGTATATGCTCATTAGTAGTCTGTCCATTTTTTATGCAGAAGTTTCTAGGATGACTCCAGGCTATTCTTAGATTCAAAAGGTCCTCAGTAAACTGCAAAGTAAAAATCTCTTTTTTGCTGCACTTTCATAACTGTTACGTTACTGTCAAAATAAATTCTTTTCACCAGTTAAGGAGTCTAATACCTTAAACAATTTTCTCTTTAACTTCTTCTTAACCTTAATATCTTATATAGCTATTTCTTATGGAGAAAGTATATCTGCTTGTACTTTAGCTGGATAACATAGTTGTCCATGTATTTGCTGTTTGTTTTCTATGTTGAAATAATTCTTAAATTCCACCATTTTCCCAGGTTTTTTCTCTTGTTCCAATAATGTCTTGTATGATTGATATTACACTATTTTCAGTGAGGAGTAGAAACTGAGTTCTGGCCCCTGTGGCACAGGACTTAATGCTCTTGTTCTCTTAAACTCATAGTTTTAACATGAGGTTTCTGAAGACCACATTGTTACAAGAACTAGAAAAGTAAAATTATGTTTTTCACCAGCTTTTCATAATGTAATGTTAAGTTTTGTATCAACACAGCACCTAGGAATAAAGGTCTCAGTTTACATACCACTATATAAAAGCAGTTTTATGGAAAACGGGCCCCTATTATAAGTGATTTGCAGAAAAACATAAGGCTGTTCAAACATATAGTTTGAACACAGAAGCTCTGAAAGAGTGATAAGGGTTATGTAAGTTAAACAGAAAAGGGAAGGGAAAGAATTTATACAGCGAAAAAATAACTAATGTGTAAAAAAATTCTGTGGGATGGTGTTCTGACATTCCCAGTGAGAAGGGCAGCATAAGGTGCCAAAGGTAAATGAGTACAAGGCGATAGAAAGTACCATATCAGAGAGTAATTCCAGAGGCTGAAGGTGAAAGAGATGTTAGATAGGTTGGGGATAATCCATGATATGTTTGAAGAGCAGTGGTGTTCTTGACTCCATGAGAAGTGTAAGCCAGCAGAGTGTCAAGAAGAGTGACGCTGTCAAAGTGACAAGGTAGAGAAAATCGCTGCAGACTCATTTGAAGTGGACAAAAGTTGTGCTAGACAGCAGTTTTCGCAAAAAGGAAAGAAAGGGATGGTTCAGAAATTGAGAAGTTGACAAGAGCCAGGATGAGAATTTTAGGTATGGGGTCTGACAGCAAAGGCTGGTCCTTGATAAATGAGTACACACAGAAGCAAGGACCTCAAGGGCTTTGACCTGAGTCCAAGATACATGGAAGAAATGGTGCAAAGCTACAAGACAAATTATGTGATCAAAAAACATGGCATCTGGGAGAAGGGAATCCAGAGAAAATAGTTAAAATTTGATAATTTTCTGCATTTTGTGGTGAACATTAGTAACCACAAAAAAAGACTTCTGTAATACAATGTAATGTGATGGAACATAAAATAATGTAGCATAAGCACAGAGACATATTTATAGCTTTTTATGAAATTTAATGTGCAAATAAATGTGTAAAATATATATGTATAAATAAACATGCAAATAAATACATGTATGTATAAAATTTAATTAAGCAGCAGATTATGTTCCTCAAAAGCTTTCATGTTTCTGTTAGACCCACCCCCTTTCCCACGCCATGTCTGAGTCCCTGAGCAATTACAGATTGGGAACTCGGTTCTACCTCCTGTTAAACTAACCAAGATTACATCAAGTTCAACTTGGTGTCTTGGACATTCTGTCCTTGAGGAAAGAGACAAGGAATGTTGAAAAACGATTGAATCACACATTTTGTGGAAAGCATTATTTGAACCACTTGTATGTCTATGAACATACATCTGAAAATATTACTTCATTATCTTCACTAGTGGTTTTTTGGGATACCTCTGTGAAATACTCTTTTAGTCTGCCTAGTCTATCATCTTGTCAGAGCCTTCCCACATTCTCCAGACAGTCCATGTCTCCTTGCAAGTACCGTGGATTTGTAAAGGTCTGTAGAACTTTACATCTCATCTTTCTTACTTGATGAATCAACTACATCACATCAGCCCGGAATTTGTTACAATGCAGTATAAGAGTCCATTTTAAAACAATAACTCTGGCTGATGTTTCACACTTTGCTGATATTCCATTATTAATCATGGCATTTGGGAAGCAAAACCTTTTGGTCTAACCATCAAATGAAAAGGTATTTAATAAGCTGTTAATTGATAATCATATACAAATATTCGAACTGTGAATAACTCCATTTAAAAATTATTGTGTCTCAATATAAACATAATTTTCATAGTGTAGTCATCTCTGATTGTAATGAATGGGGACTACAGTCATCTTGTCCATAGAAGCAAGGAAGAATGGATGGACATGAAGTGGTGTGTCCTCTGGTAGTTTTTGAAATATATTCTCCTTTCTCACTCCTTACTCACAGCAGAGTTATATGGCTATATGCTTTAGATAGATCAGCAAATTGAAATCAGACTATCTTTAATTTTTAATAACTTTTAGCAATGTTATCAATAAAAAAATTAACAGGTTTTTTCAATGAACATATTGAGATATTTTGGGGCACATTAATTTTAACATCTGGGGAAAAAAAAAATTAAAGTCCAGCTACTGAAGCACTAATTCCTATATTGTGTAAATGTTTCACAGATTTTCCAGTGCCATCTCCAGGAGAGTATGTGTTCATTGTCCTGGTCATGTCTGTGCTTCCCTTATTTTTAATGGTGTCATAATAAGTCTCATTTAAAATAAGCACGTTTACAGTAGAAAATCCCTCTGAAAAGTGTATGCCCAAACCAAGAAAAAAAAAGAGTTTGCATAATGAACACACTGTAAGCAATTTTACAAAAGTCAAAAATGACATCTTAATTCCTCACAAAAATTGCTTTTTCCCTGCTATACTGTAATGTGGCCTTTTCATATAAAGCAGCTCTACCTCTGGTCTTACATTTCCTGGAGGCAGCTGATTGCCTTGACATGTCTTTATAACAGATGATTACAATCAGAGTACCGTGTAATTCAGTATCTGTTTTCAAAGAATAAAGTTTAATCTAATAACATGTTATTAAATTCTCAGTTCCTGTAGGACTGCTTTGGAAGGATATTCAAGGTAAATCATTTTATTTGGGAGTTCAGCTTCTGGTTACTCTTACCTTTTCTAATGAAAATTTATTTCAATGTAATAGTAGCTTCACTATTTGTTAAATTTTGATATTTTGTGAGTGGGAGATTTTGTGTGTGCATGCTAAATTTTCAGCAAAGACTACATCACCTGAAAAAAATTACTTTATTTCTTTCATTAATCAAAAATATTAACTCTTTTTTTTCTTTAATATTACCTTTTAGAGGGGAAAATATTTTAAAGTGCTACAGTAGTTTAGTATTTCAGTGAACTGAAAAAGACATATTCATAGCAAGGAATATATACTTACTAAGACTTTTTAAAACTCTTATTTTTAAGGAAAAAAATAGTAAATTTTGCTAAAGTTTCTTATTAAATACACCAACTCTCCTTACATAAAAGTATATAATTTCAGGGTTCCCAAAGGGTCTCTAGGAGTGAGGAGCTGCACTCTCAGGAAAAATTCAAACTTGTATCAACTAATTTATAATCAGTATCGCTAGATCAGCAAAGAATGAGAGAATTAAATCATTATCATAAAAAAAATTCATAAATGAAATGTTAGCAGCTTGATGAAATCCCAAGGGTAATAAAAAATCTGGTTTCCAGTCTTTCAGGAAATTTGAGAATTCTGAGAACTGCTTTTCATTTCTTAACTGAACAATTCATATTTCCCTTCCCCTTCCCCTACCCCTTTATGATCCTTCTATTTACTTTTATGACTTTTAAACATGAAGGATGTATATGTAGTCTGATTGATAATTCTTGTAAACAAGTTTTCCTTTAGACTCTAAAATAAAAATGATAATAAAAATATGATAAAAAATAAGACCAGATTGCTTAAATCTACTTTTGTATCATATTTTTGAAACAGAGTTTCACAATTTGAAATATGTGAAGAAATTTTTTTTCCATACTTTACATGGAATATGGAAGGACTAAAATTTTAAAACAAAGTCTATGTAACTGACCCACCTTTACCTTTTCAGGAAAGAATTTCATGCTTTTAGAGCTAAATTCTCTAGCTGTACCAATAGATTGCATTTGCTCCTTCATGACTGTAGCAGACATTAATACAACCAGTGCTTGCTGTGAAGACACAGCTGAAGAGACCACAGAGTGGATTGCAAAACTTTCCAGGAATGTGTGTACCTTCTAGGTCATTTAAATCTCTGCACTTCAAGATGTGCTGACATGACACTACTCACAATTTTGTCCTTCTGTACACCAGGATGAGGGACTAAATTTCAGTATGGCCTTCATTGTTTTTAGGACCTTCACGTTTCAGATTCTGGATTGACCAGAATATGTATTATATTGTTTATTTAGGAAAAAAAAATAGATACTTCCTTATAAATCATAATAATATTTTGTTGTGTCCAGTTTTTGGAATCAGTGGAAAAAAATAATCACAAAAGTACTATATATAACAGCATCTTGGGAAGACTGAGACTTCTGTCATGATATATGATTTATCTATAATTATCATGCTCTGCTGCACTGTCTAGCTTCAGGATTGGTTGTCTCATGCTCGGTGTCATTGTGATAAATCCAGAAATGGAGTTACATCAGGTAAACAGAAAATTAAGGAACTTTTTAACAAAGATCTTCATCCTATTTCAGATTTTGTATTCTTCCCTTCTTGCTTTTTTGCCTTATGTAACTTTTTTTAAGAATTGGTCCTTGGGTAATTTGCAATATAATCTCTGTTATAAAAAAGTAAGAGGTAGGCACATTATTTATTTTTGGGGGGTTTTTGTTTAGGTTTGTTTGTTTGGGTTTTTTTCTTTTTGTTGGGTTTTTTTTTGTTTGTTTATCTGGAAAAGTGTGCCATTGTCCTAGGTTAAACATTAAATTTTAACTCCCTTCTCAACCCAAAAACCTGACTGGTTTTGACTTTCTGAATAACAGTTTGTATTCTTAACAGTATATGCTCTATGTGCTAATAAAAAATGTTTTCTGACATTTGTTGAACTAAACATGAATTACAGCTCCAATCTGCAGATACAGAGAACATCCTGCTTCAGAACTGATGAGCACTGGTTGAAGGTATGATTTTTTTTCTGAGAAGACAATAAAAAGTCTGATGATGTCAGATGTCTGATGATGGGTAGAAATTTCCACAGATTTATTAACTGGGTATTAACTACTGAAAGCCTTAAAGTAAAAAAGCTACATTATGAAGAAAGAGAAAAAAAGATATTGTTCTGCCGTGACTATAAGGGAAAATACATAAGGAGACTGAACAGGTGAATGTAATATTATTAAATAAATAGCGTGAGTGTTTCAAATAATATCCAGAGAGGACAATGCTCTTTAAAAATTATTTTTCTGTATTCCTATGAATTTGAATAACTACAGAAATATATATGTATGTATCTAACCTTCTATGTAGCATTTTGAAAAATCCCCCAAAGAACTCCCTCCCCAATTTCAGATATATAGCATGGCATTCCAGATATGGCCACGTGTAAGCAGATTAGTCCATTTGCACAAAACCCACAGCTGCCCAGCCATTTTCATAGCTGTCAGGGTTGCAGTCATTTTTGATTGTGTTTTCTTAGTAAACAAATGGAGGCAGAGATTCAATTACAGAGCTGGTCATGAGCAGCAGTGGCATTGAATTCTACTGCAGGCCAGGGTTAATATCCTGCTGCTGGAGCAAGAAGACAGCAGAGCAGCAGGGCCTTGGATCTGAGTAGTAATTGCCTCCTGAGGCTTAGCATGATATGGCTCTGCTCATCAGATCACTGGAAGGAACAGGGAAACAGAAAAATTGTCTTCCTTAAGAGGATTGTTCCTAAGCCCAATATAAATGGGGAGCAGTTGTAAATAAAACAACCTGGCAGTTTAATACTTTTGCTGGAAACATTTTTCAGCCTTATAAAACAGTGAAACAATAGTAGTGGAGATTTACTACTTATCAGCTATTAGAACATTTCCTCACAAAGACCTTTTCGATTTCCATTTATTGATAAGTAAGTAAAAATCTTACAAAGAATAGAGTATAATTTTATTAGATTCCTCCTCTGCTGCATCTTTGGTTATCTTCTCTTTCCTAAACTTTGTTCCATTTAGTTCATTTGCTGCTTATTGTTTTCCTTCCAAATGTATGACTTATTTGCAAGGCTGTTACATTTCTATTTTCACTTTCATTTACATTTATGTATCTTACATAATTTTAAATAAGTTATTTTGTTTGTTTGTTTCTTTGTTTAATATTTGTTGGGCTGGTTTATTCTTTTTCTGGGGTTTATTTTGATGTTTTTAAGACATTTCTAGAAGGCTGAACATCAGTGTCATGAAAAAAGAGCTAAGCATAATACCTTAACACTAGTCTATACTGTGGCTTNATATTATATTGCTGTGGATTTTGCATTTCTACATTTTACATTGTTAACCCAGATCTTTTCACAAGTGTTCCCATCCTTTTCTATTTTAAAGATTCCCTAGAAACTCCAGCCCAGTTCCACAAAGAAGATTTGCATACTCAGTTCGTCCTTTTACTTTCTTCTCTATGTCAAGACTTCTGGTACGGAATATTTCATATCTAGTTTAACTTGCTCCTGTACAACTCTTGTATTTCTCTTTCATTGGGAATTTTGTGTATCCTTTATTTTTCTCTGAATAAGGTTTGCAGATTTGTTTATATGGAGGATTTTCAAGCATTTCCACGAGTCTGATCACACACTTTACTTTTGTACAGGGACAATTTGAATTAGGTAAATCTGGGAGTTTGGGATCTATAAAGAACTGGTACTGAAAAAATGTGGTCTCAGTAGGATGGGGACGTAGAAAGATGACAGCAAACATCCTGGTTGGAGGGAAGATCATAAAAGTAGAGAAAATTATTGTACATTAGTGAGTAACATGGAAAAAAATGAAAGGGGAGGACCCTGGCCAGTAATGGCCAAGGCTGACAGCTGAAAGCAACTGTATGTCATTAACATTTTTCCCAGTAACTTTTTTCCCAGTACCTGTGGTCTGGGTCTTATGAAAAGAGAATTGAAAACTTACAGAACAAAATGTTATGGGTGTGTGGGCAGGTGAAAGGAGAACAGCTGGGTGTGTGAGAATAAAGTAGGTTAAAACCTCAAATTTTGTTTCTCAAATACACAACACTCTCCAGATCCAATGCATATTGCCATTTAAATGGCCTCACCTATGTAGGCAAAAGCCACTCTATATCTGGACCCATTAGTTCTATCCATTGTAAAAGATCTGTAGAGATCAGGAAGCAAATATGTAGTTTCACCACAGCTATTAATTGAAGAAGACTCATGGATATTTAATATTAATTAACATAAAAATATAATTGCTGTCAAATGTTCAAAAGGTAATTTATAACAAGATATTCATAGTCCTAAAAGTAATAAATAGAAATCAAAAATCATTCAGATAAAAACTGCAAGAAATACCAGCTTCCCTGCTTTGGTTCATTATAACATGACGTAACACACACAATTTCAGAATCACAGACTGGGTCAGGTTGGAACGGATCACAGTGGGTCACCTGGTCCAACCTCCCTGCTCAAGCAGGGTAATCCTAGAGCACCTGGCACAGGATGGTGTCCAGGCAGGTCTTGAATATCTCCAGTGTGGAGATCCACAAGCTCTCTGGGCAATCTGTTCCAGGGATTAGTCACCTGTGCAATATAGAAGTTCTTCTTCATGTCCAAGTGGAACTTCCTATGGATCAGTTTCTGTCTGTTGCCTCTTGTACTTTTGCTTGACACCACCAAGAAGAGCGTGGTCCATCCGCTTGACCCCCTGGAAAGGTTATCAAGCAAATCATAATGCTTGTTAACAAACACATGAAGGACAATAAGATTACTGTGATTTTTTTTTTTTTTTGAATACACCTGAAAAATTCAAAGCTTCCAGAAGGAGATAACTAACTAGAAGGATAGGATGAGAGGAGAGCAGTGGATTTCTTTTTTTTTTTAATCTTGACTTTAACAGGACTTTCGATGCTGGCTGACCAAACATGCTCAAAGTAAAAATGATGAACCATGGGGAATGGGACTAGAAACTGGCTGAGCTGGTGGGCTTAAAGGATTGCACCAGCACAAAGTCTAGTGGTGAGGCTAGAAGAGGTTGGCACTTTAGCCAATACTGTTTAACATCTTCGTTAGTCGCCTAGCTCCAAAGATATCCTTAGCAAGTTTATTGATGATGGGAGAAGCAACCCCATGCACCCCTGCTGACTCTCTGGGGGCTGACTTGGTGGAAAGGAGCTCTGAGAAGACAGCCAGGGGTCCTGGTGAATGCCAGAGTGAACATGTGTCCATGAGGCAAGAAGACTGACTCAGTGATGCCCCCAGTGACAGGAAAAGAGGTAATTTGCACAACTGAAATACAGGAAATTCTATTTAAACAAAAGAAAAAAACCCCTATTATTATGACAGTAGTCAAATCAGGCCAAGTTTTTTGGGGAATCTACGTCCCTGGAGATAGTTAAACTCCAACTGTGTATGATCTTGAGCAATCTGCTGTAGGTGACACTGGTCTGAGCAGGCTGGTTAACTGGCCATCTCTGGAGACGCCTTCCAGCAAAGCCACTCCATGATTCTGTGGCAGAGCAACATATAAGGCATATCAGGACCAGAATTTTATTAATTTTGTGCCTTTTATTATAAAATGCCTAAGAGAATTTTTTTTTGCCTGAGTGAATTGAATTTTTGGTTGCAATAGAGTACAAAATATCATTCTTTTTACTGAACAACATAGAAAGGTTTGAAAACTTAAAGAAAACAAATAATTTTTTTCTTTGCACAATTTTTTAATAGGGCTTTTAACTCAGACAAAACTCTGAAAGTTCACTGTCTGTTTCATCTGACAAAACCTCTCCACTGGGGTATTCTGTAAGTGTTCTGATTCATCAAGTGTAGTTCCCTCTCCTGGCCTCTCCTATGACACCTTTTAACAGCCACTTTCCATTTCCTAGTGTTTCAATCTTGCACACTTTTAATTTTTGTAAAAAACCTCACTTCTAGCACAAGGGGATCTGCATTGACCCTTCTGACTTTGATGATAATTTGACACATTTCAACTGTTCTGTCTCAGTGTTTATGTTCTCTCTGCCATGTCCATGGAAATATGTAGTTAATTAAAAGAAAAAAAAAGAAAAAGAAAAAAAAATAGAAAAAATCTTAATAATCCTTCAAAAAATCACAGAATCATAGAATGTTAAGGGGTTTTGAAGGGACCTTAAAATTCATCTAATCTCAACCCCCATTGTCCCATGGGCAGGGACAATCTACAACTAGACCACGTTGCTCAAGGCCTTATCCAACCTGGCCTTGAAAACTTCCAGGGTTGGGGAACCCACAACCTCCCTGGGCAACCTGTTCTGTTGTCTCACCACCCTCACAGTACAGACTTTCTTCCTAATATCTAACTTGAATTTCCTCACTATTAGTTTGGGCCATTGTTGTCTCATTACTGCAGTTTCTGACTAAGAGTACCTCTCTGGATTCTCTGTAGGCCCCCCTCAGATACCGGAAGATGCTATGAGGTTTCCCTGCATCCTCCTCTTCTACCAGGCTGAACAGCTGCAACTTTCTAGCCTGAAAAATTCAGCCTTTCTTCATCTCTCTACCTTGTTTCAAAGATAACTTCAATACTACTACCATTTCAGAATTAGCCCTCGACTTTAAATGTTTATTTCTTTATTTTTACAAGTGTTTCCTTAAATATTTTGGTAAATTTAGTAAAAAAACCCCAACATTTATTGTGTATTATTATAATCATAATTGTACTATTCTCTCAGAATATTAAAGACCTGTCACATGTCAGCTAATTTATCTTTTATATTGAAACTTTAAGATTCAGTAAAGTTGATTCTTCTATAATTTTGCAGTTATCAAAAGAGTATCACAATTTTGTTCTCTTTTCTATAGATTAAGAATATTGGTTAAAACCACTAAACTTTTTTTCTGGTGATGTATGTCTCTACCAAAATATTGTAGTAGTAGAGAGAAACTTTTCTGATAAGTAATGAAGTTTCTATAGTTCCACAGACCTGATTGACTGTATGGTAATTTTACTGGGCATAAGCCTTCAATCAGTTTTTGCTACAAGCTCTGTTTTTAATGATTTTGCCAAAATCTCATGTAATTAATCATTGATATTTCATTAAGATATTATACAGAAGGTTGCAGAAAACTTTTAGTGAAGTAAGCTTTACATAAAAAAGCAATTTTTTTTGTTTAATAGTAGAGCATAATTAAAATTTTTCAGCTTTTTACACTTAACGCTTTGTCCAAGTAAAAGCAGGTGTCTCATTCTATCTACAAAAGAGATAGATTAAATAAGATTCATTGTAGCCCTGCTCAACCTTGTCCTAAACATGCAGTGTAAATCAATCAGGAAGCTTTCAGATAGAAAACTTTATTTAAACTACAATGTAATTTACATGAGAGCAATTTTATATATCATTTAGTCTATCGCGGCATGCATTTGGTGCAATCAGTCTCTTTCCAAAGTTATTTATTTTAGTGTGCACACTGAGTCACTTAATTCTTTCACCTTATTGGTGGACAATTTATCCACTGAAATTATACGGTGACAAAAAAGAGAAAATAAATACAAGAGATAATCTTAATGAAGTAGTCCAAGAAATGCCATCAATACTAGGCATACCTTCAGACTGAGAATTCTGTGAATATTCGTGAACATTAGCAACAAAGACTGAAGCTGAAATACCAAACCATGGTAACATCATATTCAGTATTGGGTGCAACATCAGCAGCAGTAAATGGGATTGAGATTCCTGAGCACTGAGATGTGCCTGAGCAGGCATTCCCAGCTCTCTTGATTTAACAGACCCACTCTTAGTTAGATTAATGACATGAGCTTGTTTAAAAGAAAGTCTTATTTTCATCTTTTTTTTTTCTTTTTTTTTTTTTTTTTCTTGTAGTATGCATTTGAGGCAAATGCTCAGGAGTGCCACCTTTCTATTCCTCCTCATATACTACTAACGTTGCAGTCCACTGCCTATGTCTGCATAAATGAAAGACCTTTCAAACAAAGGAAAAAACAAAGGAGATAAAAAGAAACATAATGGTCTTGCTTAATCCCACCTGAAGTAGGCACAAGACTAGATTAGAAATCTGTTTTTCAAAGTTCAGTTTGTAGCACTGGCAAGAGATAAATGGTTTAAGGGAACAACTCAGATCCTGGTGGGCTGAAAAGCTCTTTAGAAAAGCCCGTGTCTCATCAATGACTGTATGCCTGGAGTCTGTTAAACATTAAAAGGCTTTTTATTTTTTCCTTTTCCCCTAAATTGCCAGGCAAAGGAATGGAAAAAATATAGTCTGAACTTTGATATTAAACACTATGAACTGTAAAGAATAAATCCAACCAGGTAAAAACAGCCCAGGATAAATCTACATCTGCCTTAGGTCTCTCTTTCCTCTCCTCTCTGTAAATGAATAAACTCTCTTTAAAAAAATAATTATATGAATCAAACTTAGACACAAAAAGCGGTTTAAACTGCTGTTTTTTCCCAAGACAGTAAAATTAAAGGTTTCTTTTGTTCTTACTAATTCAATGTTCTACATCAAATTGTTTAAATCTCACTTCTGGTGACAGTAGATTCATTATCCAAAATCAGTGGTAGATGTCCTCTGGTTTCTGTCTCTTTCAACAGATCACTGATCCTAATCTTATTATTCCATGTGTAAAAATTCAGAGGACCAAGTTTTCATCTCGCTTTGAAGGACTTAAGATGGTTAATTTGAAATATTTTTATTAGCCATGCATGACCAGAGCTAGCTGATTAAAATGTTTCTTCAGGGTTTTCTTGAACATTCATATTAAATATATTTTGGTACTATTTTATTCCTGAAATTCAAAATGCTTAACTAATTTATCTCATATTAAATTTAGATGCCCAGTAGTATGCAATCTAATTGGAGAGTACATTTTGAATGCTGGGAAAAATAATTCTTTTGTCTAGATTATATGGCAATACATTAATAAAAAAAGGGTGAGAGAAATGAAACAGGAAAGAAATAGATCCTTTTTTAAAAAAAGAAGAAAGAATTAGTTGAACCTGGGAATGAAACTGAAAAAGGTACTGGAAGCATACTGCTTTTATGGGGGGAAAAAAGCAAGAGGTAGTTAAGATGGGAGGTAGTATATGACCAGAGACTATTCAGACAGCTTCACATACTCCCTATAAATTTTATTCTGATTTTTAGCAGTAAGTAGTCGACATGTTCTGTGCTAATGTCCTTCCCTTGACATTTCAGTTAGTGTATAATTTCTTGATTTTAAGTGCCTTCCAAACTGATACATGAAATTTAATGTAAATGAAACTAAATTGAGATGAGATACTATTCACATTCATTTTTCAGCTTTTGCTTTGCCTTGGTAAAAGGGGGAAAAAATTAAAAGGGACAAAATCAAGGACAAGTGTGCTTGAAATGCACTGTTTTGAAGCTAAAGTATGAATGCTTTAAATTAAGATAAAACTATGTGTAATACTGAAGAAATGGGTTAAATCTTTAACCTTGTACAGTACAGGGATGGATACAATATATAGTGCATTTTTCCAAGACATCTTGTCAGAAATATGTGTTCCAGAGTATTAACATAGTGGTAGCTGCTCATAAATATCATGATCACAAGGTCATATCAAGAGGCACAAAATATAATTTCAAAGTTTCTTTTTGTTCTTTCTTAGTGGTGGATGCTCTATCCTCTCAGTTTGAGACATATAAGTCCACAAAGTATTTTTCATTATGGTATTTCTGGAAGCTGGAAGACAGAATACACCTTAAGAAGCAATGTAATTAGTAATAAGAACCAATGAACCAAAGAATACACAGGCTAACAAAAATAAAAGCAACTTCATAATTATTTCTCCGAGAAAAAGAGGTGTGTGATTTATGGTGGTGGAAGTTGGATGATGATAGACTTCTCAGAGCAAGTGTTGATGATTGCTTGTATTCTTTTAGACTTGTAACCCAAAATAGCTGATGTGTGACAGTTGTGCTGAGCTAGTCTGCCTAAGTCTATGGCAGATGCTAGTCACAATATTCAATAAGCTGAGAGTGCAGAGGTATCCTGGAGAGATGATTGATTTTCAAGGATCATTTCTTGCCTGCTCAAGAATGGTCCAACCCAATGTATAGCAAGTCAAAGAAAAGTGGCAGAAGGACTGCATGGGTGAGCAAGGAGCTCCTGATTAAACTGAAACATAAAAAGGAAGTGTGCAGGATATGCAAGCATGGACATGAGGCCCTAGAGGAGTATAAAGACATTGTCAGATCATATAAGGATGGGGTTAGGGAAGCCAAAGCCCATCTGGACTTTAACCTGCTGAGGGATGTGAAGGTCAACAAGATAGGCTTCTACAGCTACAGCAGCAGCAAAAGCAAAACTAGGGGAAATGAGAGCCAGCTGCTGAAGGGTGAAGGAGATCAGCTGGAACATGACATGGAGAAGGCTGAAATAATCAATGTTTTCTTTACTTTAGCCTTTCATTGGTAAGAAAGGCTTCAGGAATGAAGCATGTTTAAGATGTGGTGTTTGCCATATAGTCATATACTGTGTGAAGAGGAAGTTGCACGTAAAGGTAACGTATGCTGTCAAATGCCATATTAATAGGGATATTTAATACATGCTCCAGAACCAGGCAGAGGATATTCATGAAAAGTCAGATGATGTGAAACAGACTGAAGGAATACTAGAATACCTTTTAAAGGTAAATGTGCTGGCTACTCAAATCCATAAGATGCAACGTTATGTATGTTACTTATATGTCTTCTCTTTCCCTTCCATTTTTCAAATTTTCACAGAAGCAGAGAAAGATGCAGTAAGATAGGGCTGCTTTTTCCCCCCACAAATACAATATGGCACAGTGCTGTGGCTCAACCCAGGGTGGTATATAAGTACCAGACATTTATCACATACCTAGGAATAACATAATGTGTGTTGGTTAGGACTGTCCCTGCCTATCTTCCTTCAACCTGCAGCAGAGTATAGAGAACTCTAGAGGTCTGACTCACCTGCTGACACTGCCTATTTATCTCCTTTGTCTCTATAAGCTGCTTTTAAATTATAACTCTCCTAAAGTTGCCTGAAGTTACAAAGTCTGTAACCAGGTTTAGCTGCCTGTAACTTGATTAAAAACAATCCTAAAGCCTGACAGTTTAATGCTTTAAATTTGTATATATTTTGGTGAATATTCTTTCTCTCATCATAAGCACATGAATATCACTACTTCCCCCTACTAGCAAGATTCCCTTTAGACAGCTGACTGAAAGAAAATCTCACCGTGTGATAAATTAACATGTTAGGAAAATGCAAATCTCTCAGAGCAATACTGGCATCCAGCTAGTTGCTGAAATATTACCTGGAGCAGTGTAGAGAGGCTCTAGTAGGTGAACCTGTGTGCTGGATTAATGACCTGTGAGTGTTAGTAGCTCTTCAAATGCTGTTGCCTGAATGACAGCAACTCTTCTAAAAATCACCTCAGTTAAATGACTCCTGCCTGCAATACTCCAGTCTCCAACACCTTCCATCCTCCTTTTGGATTGATTTGCAGTCCAAAATGATCAAGGTCCTTGAAAGCTTGCTCACAGGAATGTAAAGTGCATCAGAGCACTCAGACTAGGTCAGTGCCCTCAATTGCCAAAGTTCGATGGAAAGTTAAGAGCAGATGTTGGGCCATTGTCAGTGTACGTAGCAGGAAAATTGGATCTTGGACATTGAGAAGGAGAAACAAACTATTGATGATGTAATTCAACATACTAAAATACCCATAAATACACACTCTAGTTAACTGTTAGCGAGGAATTGCAAGACAAAATTGTAGAACTATTCTAGCATTAATACTGCCTTGTACTGCCTGTTCTATCATTCCTTAGATGTTATTTTACTGTTCAATTAACTGAATCCAGCTCACAGATGTGGTCACTGCCTGACATATCTCTACATGCTTTCTTCATAACCATCAACTTACACTCTTAAGTAACAAATTGTTAGATCATCTTGTGGTCTTGAACCCCCTTCATTACCCATGATCTTCCATGTCTCCTGAAAACCTTGCTAATAGGAAAAAATAGTAAATAAATCTTTGTATCAAGTACCTTTTCTTTAACATGTCAGTAATACATCTTCAGTAAAACATGTACTGAATACAATTTTCTTTAGTCTCCAAAACAGAGTTCAATCTTAATAATCTGAAATCTTTCTCACATTCTGACATAATCAGATGCTGCAGTGGCTTAGAAGAACCAGCATGCCTATGCTGAAAATAATTCATTTTTCTCTCATCGTTTTGTATAGATCTCTCCATGGTAGGTTAAGTTTCTTTGCATATTTCTTTGTGTTTAGCTGAGACATTTATGAAAATCATACAATGTGGATTCATTTCCAGAGGTTAAGTACTTTTTATTTCTGACATCTCTCAATAGATATCAGGTATTCTGCATGGAAATATCTGTCATAAATGGATGTAATTAATATTAATTTGCACCAAAAGAAACCCAAATCCAAAAAACCAAAAGTTCAAGGTTTTGAAAATCATGTGAAATAAGCAATAAGCATAAACATAAGGAAAACAATATATAATTTTCACAAATTCCATGACAATTCATGTTTCCATGGATTTACCTGAAATTATTGTGTGCTTTTTCCCATTTTTGCTTTATTCTTTTATATAACTATAAAATACTAAAAAGTATTTTAATAGACTGTGGAAAAGTCTGCTATGTTGTTGTGATTTTGCTTTTCTTTTCTTTTTAGAAAACTCTGCTCTTGCTGTAAGATTATACATTATTTTTTAAAATCATTGAACTTGAATGTTAAACAAAGGGTATATAGTGGATTATTTTATTCCCTTCCTCTTACACCAAAAAAAAAAAAATTGCTTGCAGAAAAGGAAACTTGAACAAGCAAGAAAAACCCTGTATTTGTCAGATACTCATGCTTGTAAATCAAAATTTGTTTTTTCTCTACAATTTTTCTATTATTACAATTTTTAGTTCATAACTAAAATAAATGTCAACAATTTAAATGGACATGGCTATAATTCTTACAAATATTGGAAAGTTTCATAACAATCAATTTTTTTTCTAATGTAGATTGGCAAAAAACATAATTTATGATACCTTAGTATTTAAAGCATCAAAAAATATTCATTGATCTTGCACAAGTTTATTGCTATAGAACGAGAAAATGATAGTCTTATGTCCTCAAGACCTAGGGATGTAAAAAAATTTTACAAAAAAAATTGAATATAAGAAGATTAAATTTTTTGTTCAGTTGTCTTTTCTTCCTTCAGGATTAGGCTCTACATTGTAACTACTCTCCAAGTCCCAGCCTGTGTCTTCTCTTGGAAAGAGGCAGTACAGTACTTCTGTGTCTACAATGCCAGTGTGAACAGAACTATTTTTTTATTTCTGGTAGAGTATGTTTTTAAGGAGAATTATCTTTCTGCTACAGTGCTATTTCTCAGAACTGCCAACTGTCTAAATGTATGACTGAGACTTTTTGTAATAGTTTTATCTTGTGATTCCCTGTTGCAGGGATTTATTGACTAACATAAATTCTGTTATGTAATTGCCCTGCTACTAAAACACGCTACATCAGTCTCTGCCTTTCTTGTTGGAGCTGTTCCACTTTAAATAAATAAATATCCACTGGGCCGGAACAAATGAGTGATTGCCTCTATACACCAGTGATTAAGACACTTGCTTGGAAAATATGAAACAGATTGAAGCTGTGGCTCCAATTGTTAATTATATGAAGTAGAACAGCTCTGACTTGTCCTTTAATTTTTAGCAGCTTACATGGATTGCATGTCACATACAGGTACTTGAATCCCAGTTCTAAATCAGGCTAATAAGAAATAACTTGACACTATGTGGCTTGTACAATTGGGACAATTGGGTGTACTGAGAGGGAAGGAGGAGTCAGTACTTTTCTACTACATTAACGAAAGTACTATATGTGTTTCAGCCATTTCTAAATTATAAAGAAGCATAATGAAATTAAATCTTCCATTGGACTGCATTTGATTGCTCTTCATCGGAACTATATATTTATTTAAAAAATTGTAGTTAATGCTACATTGGCAAAATATATTTTAATTACAAGAATGTACTTCAAGTTCATTATTCATTATTGTGTAAATTGGATGTAAGCTTGATACAAAAATTCTCTACCCATAGCCTGTCAAGAAAATTGTTTACCATCACTACAAAAATGGTCACAAAAGTAACAGTTTTTTTTTTTTCACTAAATTTTTCTGGGGGGGAGGGAGGGAGTAGGGGAGAGAGAATAATTAGCAGAGGGATGTGTGATGAAAAGAGTCCGTCTTAAAGATGACTTCAGATGTATAAAATAAACTTATACCTGAGAATATTTTCTGACTGAGAGAGTGATCAATAAAAGGAAAAAAGGATATCTCATGTTCAATTTATATGACCCATTTTAGGCCTGAATATGAGGGTAAGATAAATCAAAGCCTGAAAGTGGCTATTTCTTTTCATTTTCATTTCTTTTCAATTGGTCTAGATGACCAATTTAGGGTATGCCTGTTTTGTAAATTGCAGTTAGGATGAACCAAAATCCCTCTTCTCCTGGCAAAAATAACTGTACGGAAAAGTTTGTTTTTCCTTACTCCTATTTTATTTCAGTAGTTTCAGTGCTGTTAACATGTCTAAATGATTCCACCTGTTGCTATGCAAAGTTTTATATCGTAGTGAACTGTAGTATATCATAGTTACTCCTATTTAATTACAGATACCTACATTATTTTGGGAATCAGGATCTATGGTAATGTTGTCTACTATTATATTTAGTTAATATAATCATCAAGGGTTATTAGGGAAAGAATTAACATTATCAAACCTATGTAATTTCTAGGTATGTTTCTCTTTATTAACATGACTTATCTACATTTATTAAAAATAAAAATAAAAATAATTTATATTTTTAAGGTTTCTGTTGCATTGTCCAAAGGGTAAAATTTCAAATTCTATCAGAAAAGGTCTTAACTAATATATAAGATGAAGATATGTTTGAGAAAACAGAATTAAAAGACTTGAGCCACTATACAGAAACATGTCTGCTTTTAGAGACAGCTTCTTCTTGGATTCATAAGCAATTTGTTTGTAACTATTATACTCTTTTGAGCCCCAGAAATTCAGCCTGTCATTCTCATGCTTTGGAAAACCAGTTTCTTAAGACAACTGGCATGCTTACTGCACCTGATTTGAACAGTTCCTTAATAATCTATAGATTCCTAATTTCACTGGAGTTAATGAGATATACTGCCATATGGTTTTTTTTAAAAGTAAAATGTATGTATATACCTTTTTGGTTTCAGTTCAGTAATTACTATTTGAAGAGTAAACAAGCCAGCTACGTTTCAGCGGCATAAAAACATCCTGACACACACTTGAAAAAAAGAGAGACAATATTCAATAAGCTCAAACAGTTGTCTACATAGTGCTTCAACATGTCAAAGGAAAGTTAAATAGTTAAAAAAGAAGCAATTAAAGTAGACATAAGAGTTTGGTAAGAACATCCCTGTGAGGGCAACATTTTGTAGACATCTTGTATTGTACTTTTCTTAACGGTTTAAGGTGTTTGAGATAAACGAATCAAGCCAAGGCGGTTTAGTTGATAATACTATTATTATATGTTTATTGTAGAGTAGAAATATTTAAAGAAAAAAAATTATCAATTTAGCCAGTAGTCTGTGAAGAGGTAACAATTTTTCTTTATTGTGTAAACTGCTGGTGACTCTGCCCCAAACTTGGTATGACACATGCATATATTAGAGGCACATAAGA
The DNA here is from genome assembly GCA_013397195.1 of Hylia prasina. Taxonomy (NCBI): domain Eukaryota; kingdom Metazoa; phylum Chordata; class Aves; order Passeriformes; family Sylviidae; genus Hylia; species Hylia prasina. Next base: position 370,976 of record VYXD01008280.1, on the reverse strand, counting down.
TACATTTGCCTGCAGCAATTTACTGTACTCAAATTCACATGAAATACTACTAGTGACTTGAAACTGGTTACTCAAGTAAATAATATATGAATCAGTGACAATTATAATACATATCTTCCCCTGGAAACATCAAGATATAAACATAAAAAAAAAATTGTAATTGATTAACCATCTCTCAATATACCCTAGATGATGCTGTCCTTGTGTGTCTAACATATATCAATAAAGCCTATTTAATATTCAAATATTTTGTCTTTTTCAGCTGTTTTATAACCAGTTACTTTGCACTACCAGTATTTCCTGCAATTATTTTTTTTTTGTCCATACTAGTCTTTATTACAAATATATGTACTGTCCATTACTCCCTTCTTGGCAAGAACTTAAAAATCTAAATTATTGAAGAGATTCATTTAACTAACGTTAATATGTTTCAATTTATGTTGTGATGACTTTCTAAAAATATCATTTAAATATGAGTCTTTGTGAAACTAATTTTTAAATTTACTAAAGAGAATAAGATTACAAAAAACTCCTGTGCCACTGATGCTTTGTTTTTAATGCCTTTTTTATATCAGGTGACTTATTCTATCAACCACCCTTTAATAAAAATGGCAGCTTTACCTCCAGTATCCTCAGAACCTCATTTATGTCTATACATTTAAAGTCTAGATATACTCAATACTGAATATACTCTCAGTACTGAACTATGTCAAAGATAAGCATGATGTTAATTCTAGTTAACCACATTGACCAAATGGGAAATATGAACAAAACAGATCAGGATGCGAAGTAACTCTATGATGTGTACTTGTGCAACTGTAGAAATTATTTTAGAAGACTGATCACGTGTGGTGCAGTTGTATGCTAATGCAAGAGTCTCCTTTTCCCAAGGATTTATTTCAGTGAGCAATTGTCTGCATTTCAATGTGGTAAATAAATATGTCAGCTTGCTTGGAGCTGCTCTCAGCATCTCTGACATAGCAGGACAGCAGAGGTGTGTCTGACCAGAGCAGAAGGAAGCTTAGACACCTGATGTACCTTATTGCTACAACCTGAAGAACTTATGGACTTGGCAAAAAAAAAAAAAAAATGTAAACGTAGGAGGGATGCTGCAGGAGACCACCAAGAGTGCAAAAGCTATTAAATATCTGACATGGCCCTGTAAACTAGCTCTCTGTGCATGAGACTTGATAGGCTACACACAGTGAGAACTGTTTATAGCATGTTGAGAAACTAGAAGACATATATATTCCAGAGCCTTATTTCTCCTACATATATGTGTATATACACATTTATTTATTTGCATTCTTTTTTGGGTATAATTTTATGGATGCTATATCTACCAAACCTAATGATTTACTTCAACCAGATAGCCTATCTGAATTTTCTACTTTTCCCAATGTATTAGTGTCCTGGAGTTTGAGAAGTGATCTCTTATAGACAACATTTAAAATTAGTATTTTTCTAGTGCACTCAGATGCCTAGTCAGTAGCTAGTGTGATTTGACTGACAGATAAAAAATAAAGAATTGATAATTTATTTTAAAAAATGCTAGCCTTTCTGTTTATAAAAGACAAAAATAAATACTTCAGAATGCCTTGTAATTAAATTCAAAACTAGTTCAGTCTGCTACTAGGTAGTCTTCTTATTACAGGAGACATTGTCTTTCTGTAGTTTAATATTTGACAGAAAGCTACTGGAGCCAAGTGATTTCCTAGTTAATCTGGTTGCCATCAGAATTGGAGATAAATCAGCATTTTAGCCTATGAGCCATTACACATTGCATTTAGCCAGTGACTTTAACAGATGATTGACAGAAAACAGTTGTTGCTGCATCAGGCTAATCCTCGAACTCAAAATTTAAGTGTGTGTTATCCTGAATTATACTGACACAAAGACTTCTAAAAGTCATGTAATTCTCCCTGAAGGGTCAAGACAACAATTATTTTTTGTCTTTGAAAAATTATGAAATTAGGCATATTTTTGAAATTCAGCTAGGAAAATATGGCATTAATTTATATTAAAATCACATAATTGACAAAAATTAATTTTAATACTTTCTTGGATCTCCATTTCTTTAATAGGTTGTGAGGGAGAGTTCTGTGTTTATTTGAGGGGTGGAGTTCATGATCATTGGGGTTGTTTTTAGGTTATTTGCTCGTCTTTACTGGCTTTGCAAAATTAAAGTGGAAGCTTAAAATAAAATGCTATGTTCTTTTTTAGTGCTGTTTACTTTTGCATGCAGAATTCTGTGATATTGTCACAATGGAACTTATTTTTACCATTCATCCTGCTACAGATTATTTTGGAACTTCAGCTTCTTGGCAAAACACATCTAATTTCCAGATGAAATTTCTTTTCTGACAACCTGTAGATACCTATAAAATAAAATAATTGACAAATAGGAATCTAACTGTATTTCAGCACCCCTCCTCCAGCCTGCGCTAATCCTTCTCCATGAAACTATTGTAGACTCTAAACATCTGCATTTTTTAAGCAAGAAAAAAAAGCAAAGAAAACTTCTGTCAGAAAAAAAAATAAAAAGGGTTTGACATGTTTTTCAGTATGGAACAGTCTCTTCTTCAGCAGAACAGAGATGCTTGTTTGAGGCCTGAAACTGACAATATTGTCTGGACGGGTGACAGGTATCTGATCTCATCAATTCACTACTAGAAACAGGTGAATTACACCCCAGGATTTCTAATGTGCTACAGAGCTCTGTAATTCATAGGACCTGAAGAAACAGCAACTTGTATCTGTCATATGGCTGGGACTGCCTGTCTCTCAAGCCAGAATCTACTTTTTTAAACATCAGCTGTACAGCTCTTCTTCTGAGGCTGTCCAAAATGGTACCACCCCCTGGCCCTCTTGCCAAACATTGCTTAGAAAAAGGCTATAAACTGCCACTTTACCAACTTGTCCAATTTCAGTCATATCTAGATGCTGTCTCCCTGGTGAATACATCTGCTGCATAAAGCATTGCAGCAGTCACTGCTAACAGTTGTAAAAAGGCTTGTTTTGTAGATGTTAATTGGTTCCAGGTAAAAACAAAATCATATCTACAGAAGAAAAAATGCAGCAATGTCTGCAGAATAAAAACATCTCACTTTGTGCACAAAAAGTCCATGGTTTGCAAACCCTGAAATATACTGAGGGCAGATTGAGGAAGCAACTGATGCTCTTTCTTTCTTATCTTTACTAGTCATCTGCTGTCAGTCACTGTCAGAGCCAAGACAATGAATTACATGATCTTTTTGTTCTCTTTTGTAGGGACTTTTTTTTCCCCCCAGTCTTGAGGAGGAAGAAGCAGAGCTGTGAAAGTCCATTCCAGAAAATTTACTGCATTTGGGGATCCAACCCCAACCTGTCAAATTAAGATCAAGGTCAGAACTTTAAGGGTTGAATGGTTGCTTTAAGATATTTTTAAGAATTGAAGAGATTAAAAAAAAAAAAAAAAGAAAAGAAAAAGAAAAAGAAAAGAAAAAAAGGTAATAATTACTTCTGTAAATAACTAACACTTAAAACAGTTTTAAAGGATTTTTTTCCTGGACTATTAACAGTTAAATTTAAGGGTCAAAATAAACAGGTGAGTTAGGTATATCAGCATCTGTAGTTTTAGTGTGCAGACCTATGGAATGATTTCATTCACATAAGTGTGGGATGTTCTAGATTATCCCACATGACTTTCAGGTGCTGCTACTGGAGCATGGGTCTTGTGTTTCCTTTGTTTCATATATCCTAGATCTATGTGGCTATCAGTCTATCAACATTTGAAATGATGCTGCACATCAAATTCTAGCCAAATGCTTTAATATCCCAATCAAAAAGTTAATGAAGTTTAGAGAATTATGCAGGCAGGCACAACTAATTTTTTATGGATGTGAATAAATCTCAAGTCTATTAGCTGCATGTAGGTCTTAAATGACCTACTGACTCTCTGATTTATATCTGTATTTTGAGAATTTAAAATGACTCTTTTACCTGAAGACTCCTGACAATAGAAAAGACTGAAGACTCTATCTACAATAGAAAGCTGAAAACCTGTGGTGGTCTTGGTAGTATTAGTTATTTAAATATGGAAAAGTAGCGGTATTTCCAACTTGATAATTTAAGACACCTGCACCAGAGAGTTGTGTAGGACAATGATCTCATTGGAAACATGCACCTTTCTGCAATACTAGCCTAAGCCCAAGAAGGATACTAAAAAGATGCTAAAACAGCACTAGATCATTAAAACAATCTGGTCATTTAGGAAGAAAATTTGAAGTGAGATGTCATTTCCTAAATATCAACATTGTTTCTGCTGTGTACCTTTTGAAGAAAGCCAACTGACCTCCAGCTGCCAGGTCAGAGTTTCTTAAATAGACTGTGTCTTTCAGATATGCTAAGGCATTCAGACAGCCCTAGTCACCTGTATTTAAACATCTGAAGTCCTCTGTTACTAATGTAGCACAAAGCATAATCATATTTTAGAATTCATATCAATATAAAACTGAAAAAAAAGCATAAAAGGAAAAGATGTAAGTATTAAATAGGATATGAAAGCCTGAAAGTGCATTGCAAGCTAGGAAATTACACCTTAACTTTTGAATGTAAAAACCTCTGAGACAGTTATAAGTAAATTAATATTTAAGTAGATTCAGCAAATAAGTGTACCACTGTCAAACATTTTAAAATCCTTACAGCACATAAATCAAGTAATGTTGCTTGGCAATTTTTCCAATGGAACAGGCTAGCTAATAAAAACAAAAGATATGTGACCATAAAAATGCCTGACAATATTGGGGCACATGAAGGAAGGATATACATTAAGGAAGGAATGCAAAACCTTCCCTGGAGGGGAGGTAATTCTGTGTGGTTTTGTGTACAGTTTTGACTATTTATTAAAGAAAAAAAAGCCAAAAAGACCCAAAAAGCCAAAACCAACCCAAACACACACAAATACACCTTGGAAAGATATAATGAAGAGATGTTAAAATGACCAAAGATCACAACAAGTCTTATAGAATAAGCTTGTGAGTAGCTTTATTTTCTTCTCTCTTAATCACAGGAAAAAGGACAATAGAGAAAATTGAACAATACAGTCCAAAGAACAACATAAACTCATTAGCAAATGGCTACAGATTGCCAGAAAAGAAATTTCATCTGGAAATTAGATGTGTTTTGCCAAGAAGCTGAAGTTCCAAAATAATCTGTAGCAGGATGAATGGTAAAAATAAGTTCCATTGTGACAATATCACAGAATTCTGCATGCAAAAGAATGGTATTCTTTGGCCCAATAATGGGATAGATGGCCCAACATGACACGAAAGAACTTCACGAGGCACAGTGGTGAGAAAGCAGGAAGAGACTAGTTTATTTACAAAACTCAATTTTATACATTTCCAAAGGTGCCTGTGGATTGGAGGAAGAAATCCCACCTCCCAAACCACATTTGTCAAGACAACTACCAATCAACTTTCTCCTCCTACCTAAAAATATGTAAATAACAAAGGACAGTTAGGAAAGCAAAGCTATTGTTTATAGTACAAGTGGGGGAAAGTAGAAATTCTGACTCCAGTATGAAATACAATTCAGAAGGCCTAGAAAAATCCTCAAACCAGGGTGATATCAGACTACTGCCTGGAGATCACAATTGGATGACTAAAATGTTCATCTTAACTCAAAACCACTATTTTTAAAAAGTTTCTGTGCAAAATCTCAGCTGATTAGTGAGGAAATGCAAACACAAATGTTAAAGAAAATTTTATATGTAAATAGTTGGGCAACATCTACAAAAAGGCATTTAAGGCAAAATAAAGTGGGATTTAGGGACTGTTCTCAACTTTTCAATTTCCTAAAGACTTAATTACATTTTGCTTTATCTCAGTGATGGGAAAAAATTGTTAAGAACTGGTCTATTAGTCTGAAAACTAATGGTTTCTTTTGAATAGAAAAACCCAGAAAATCTTTAATTCAGAAGAGTAGTGCACATTTTGTTGTGTATTGTGGGAATCTGGGTGTTCAAACAACTGTTCTGTCACTAGGGTTTCCAATTTCTGTACAGGGAGTGAACCCAAAAAGGACAAGGGAAAGACCTTCCCTTGACTACTACCAGCTGTCTGTGAGGGAAAGAACACTGGTTCTATAACAAATGATACAAATGGGTGTCTTCCAGCTTTTAAAATGAGGATTGAGAAAAAAACAGATTAAAAGAACAAAGAACAAGAGCTGAAGGGCATACTGCAGTCCTTATTCTACTTCTCCTTTCAAAAAAACCTTGCTGATTTCACTGGATTCCATTTTAAGCCCCAGATCATTATTAGTCATTGCCATGTAATTCTTTTCTGTATGGGGCCTTGGCTTTCTGAAGTATTCAGGGAAAGGAGAGAAAAATAACCATTTAAACCATCAGTTTCTCCTTCTTAAACTAACATGAAGTAAATTTACAAATTAATTTTATTCATTTTGTTTGTAGGAACACAAATTTCAGAGGATCTGTAGTTTCAGTTAAACTGAAAGGATGGGTCTTCCTGCAAAAAGAAATTGAAATAGTTCAAATTCCTTTCTGCCATCTAATGCTGAAGCCAGATTTACAGATTTACAGTTTATTTCTTATAGGTAGAATATCAACACCTCAAGAGGTCAAAATACATAATTTGTCTGGTTTTTATTATTGGTTTTTATAATAAAAATCGATTAGTAAAACTTATAATACTATATATGTGGTCATTAAGCTGTTACTTTCAGAATATTGTAAAATCCATAGAACTTGTAGCAGGATTTGAAAACTGTCACCTGTACGTTAATTTTTACGTATTCATTCTCTAAAGCAACACACAGATCAGAAGTTTTGGCCATATACATAATATGTTGGCATTTAAGAATGACAAATTTTCTCTTTTCCCTTTTATTTAAATAAAGCAGGAGAGATTAAATGAGAAAGAACATACTGGAAAAAGTGGTATAAAATAACAACGAGTAACTATTGCTGTAGCCAATGAATCAGTTCCTAATGAATTCAAGGACACTTAAGCAGACAGTTTGATCATTCCAGAGTGTCTGCACATTCATATGTTGTTATCATGTACAAACCTAAAGGTGCTTTTTCAGCGAATTCTAGTACCATCTTTGTTAGCAACGTTTGCTGACTTTAAACAATTCCACTTATAACCCAAAAGAAAAATACATAAGTGGTGCTGCAGAAAAGAGATCCCGATATACATTTCAGCATGTGTTTTTAAATCCTCTGACTGAAACTCACAATCCTTTTACCAGCTTAGAACACTGATAGTAATTCTATTACCACTGCAATAGCCATCCCTTTCTAATTCTCTAGACACAATTACTGTGCACCATGCAAGATGAATACAAATTACCAGAAGAAAAAGCACCACGGAAAAGAGAAAATCAGTGTGGGCTGTAATGTTCCTGCAGGGGATGCTCTTGCACTCTCAAGTTTAGCCGAATGAGCTTCCAGAAACAGTTGGAAAGGAACAGAAGGGGTTGGGGGGAGGGGGATGTCATTAAAAGAGAAGAATTAAAAAAAAATAAACCCAAAACATCAAGCAATGTTCTGTATATGATTTTTCTTCTGCCCTTGGTAATTCATACAGATACAATTAAAATTTTAATTAACACTGTTATCTAGGGTAGGTTTTTTTCATTGTATGTAGCAATTCACAACTTTAAAGAAAGCATTCACTGCATATATTTAGGAAAAAAAACATATTCTTTTTCACTTTTTGGTCAGTAAATGTTTCTATTTAAATTTATGCTGAATTATAAGGCAATAAATTTCAAGTGCTTTTTTTTTTCTTTACTAAAATTCCTGATTTTTGCCACCTTTGCAAAAAAGTACATACACCATAAACAACCTTTAGCAATGTACATAGAAGAAAATAAGGTGAAAAAAACCTCCCTGCCTTTTGTTTTTTAAACATAAAACTAGAGAAGCTGAAGACTACAGCTGCAGTTTACCACCACCTCTGCTGAAAGCATATGGCATGATGACAGCCTATTTTGGTTTCCACAGAAGAGAATTTAAAGGTGAACAATGTTAATATTTCAGTTTGCAGAAACAAAATGCTATGAAGGAGTTGGGAAAAATGATTGTTGATTTTTGATGCTTCTTATTTTGTCTTACTCCTCATATAGCCTTTTTAATGGAAGGCTACCTTCCAATTTCCTTAGCTTTTGTAATGTTTATAAATTCTTACATCCCACCATGTTTTACAACTCTAAGAACATCTGCCTGGCTTAGTGCAATGCAGATGTGTATTTTCATAATATTTTCTACTGCTAGGGAGAATTAAATGAGTTATGGTTTTCATAGTAGCTATATCATTAAAAGCCTTTATTTATTAAAAATAAAAGTCTCAAGACAGGAATTTGACTGCTCAACTTAGGTAAAAATTAGACTTTTATTTCTATCTCTACTGAGCCAAGTGCCCAGCCTAGGAGAGAAAAGTATTGTTAGAGGTTCTAGAGATGGGTACTCTCTTCCACCTCAGTCAATGATTTAGACTTTTTATTCATATGGGCTGTTTTCCTAAGTGCTTAATTTTACATCTAGGTTTTATGCTAATATTAAATATACTCTATCCTGCTCTAACTACCTAACAAGGAGGCAATACATTTTCTCTCATTGTAATAGCACAAGATCTATCTAGAGCTCTGCCACAGCTATGCCACTAACCTACATCCCTTCACCACCCTCTCATCTTACACTCTGTTTGATTTTGTATTTATTAATTGTTTCTCTTGCATTTGCGAAATACGTCAGTAGTGATCCTGTGACAAGGCATATTAAAGTTATTTGCTTCTCAGAGCACTTTGGACAGCTGGTAGATAACACTNAAGGAAGGAAGGAAGGAAGGAGCACCTTCTCTGCTGTTGATTACAAAAGCTTCCCACCTGCCATAGGGTTCAGTCTCAGCTCAAAAATGTTAAGCTATGTTGAGTTAACAGGCTATATTATCAACTCCTGAGAAAGTTAAGACTGCTTGCCTTAAACTTTTCTCAAGAGCTTTCCATCGATCTAATTCTTGTCCAAGCTAAACAAGATATCAAGTCCTATTTTGTGAATCTGAACTACTCCTCAACAGAGTGAAATTTGTCTGTTCTCAGAATAAGCTGAAATATTGTCTTCAAATTCAAGTGTCTCAAGGATATAGTGGATACTGGAAAATGCTCAATGTCAGTATTTTCCATTGTATGTTTTAGAGGCAATTCACATGAAAACTAGTAGGAAAAAAAAAGCCAAGATTCAAATTTTTCTGAATCTGACATGGTGGTATTTTATATCAAATTAGTCTTTTGCTGTACTCCACCCTTTGTATTTCAAATAAGTTTCCTAATACTCCTACTCCTGTTAATTCAATTTTTAATGCAATAGTTTAAAAATATATGTTTGAAGTTATCATAATAAGTTAAATGTTTCCAAGGAATATAATCTCTTTCCTTTCCATAGTAGTGTCTCTTTCTGTCAGAAATGTAGCAAAAAATTCTGGCTAAAACACCAGAGAAAAGCTAAAAGGAAAGGTAAGATAGACTGAGGAGGCAGAATCAAGAGACTACTGTGTATAGTAGGGGTTAAATTTTTTAAAAGAGTTCAGAATAATTTCCTTTTTTGAAGGTGGTCAACAAAATTTCCACTTTCTCCTAATTTAGTCTTACCAATGATTTGGAAAAAATAAGTTATTCACAGTGATCTTTAATTCTCCTTATTTTGTACTCCAGTCTCAGTAGATGCCTTCTTTTTTTTTGTGAGGGGAAAATTATTTTATTGTTTCTCCAATAAAATTGACTAGTAAATATGCCACTAATATACTACCATGGTAAACTTTAATGAAGTATTTCTTTCTGGCAATGGAGCAGAAATCTGTTTTATGAAATCCTGAAAACAGTCGTTGAGCAAAATTTTATGTGCCTTTTTTTAAAAGTGCAAAAATGAGATTCAAAATATTGACAAATTTATTCAAATTCACTATGACAAAGTTAAAACTATCATCCCTGTTCTGAATTTTATTTCTGTGCTAAGTATTTTTGTTTTATCTGTACAATGACAAAAAAAAATTGAAATACGCGATGCAATATTACAAAGGACCTGCACTTTATCATTTTAAATTTTAGAAGAAAAATGAACCAACTTCCTCCTATCAAACACTGAGATCTGGCTCTTCTTTCTATTCTTTCCTATTATTTTGAAATACCCTTCAGCATAATGTATAAGTAACACAGGGAATTACACATTTCTGGATCTGTAGTTAAAACATGGCCTTTCTAAAGATAAATATTGTCCAGAAGTATTGAACAAGCCATTTTCCTGATGGCCATAATATTAGCTGGATTCTACTACTATACCTGACAGAGAGGCCAAAATTATCTTGATTTTCTTTTTTTTCCAAATACAGGATTTTATTGAATAGTGACAAGGAGAGAAAATTGTACATGTTGTGTAGTGAGTATAAATAATTGTTGAAGAACTGTCCATTAAGTATGAATGAAGAATCTTTTCAACAGTTAGCACAATAAATGAATGAGCAATGACAAGATTTCATAAATATTTCAGTGAATGAGGTAATTATTTTCACGCAGGTTACCACAAAGTAAGTATCCATAATAAAAACAAGAGTTTGTTTCCCATGAATTTCATTTTTTTAAGCACTTCTCTTTCTTTCTCTTTTTTGTTTGGTGTTGCCTAAGCCAAGCCTTATATCCTTGTATTTTTTTTACCAAATGCTCTCATTTGAAAAAAAAAAAAAAGAAAAATGGAAACAAAAGAGAAAAAGAAATGAGAATAACAAAGTTTGCTGGCCTTTGAGCCAGATCCAGTAAAGAATCGTGGTTCCTAAATGTTTTCTGAAATGGATTCAATGTTCACAAGCTGTAATTGTAAAGATAGAGGGTGAGTAAGAACCTTTGGAGTAATAAATCAGAACCACTCAAATAGTGCAACAGAAGTACTTCCAGTTATTTAACCACAAAATTTCAAACTTCATTGCCTTTTGTAACTCATTTGGTCTTGACAGGTCTGGATGTTCTGTCCAGCAGAAACCCAGATAATAAAATATGTCCAGGAATGTCTGTCTGAAAGGATTATTATAGGGCTTTTGTGGATTTTGTAAATTTTAAGTTTGTTGGGGTTTTGTTTGTAGGGTTTTTTGTTTTGTTGGGTTTTTCCTATATTTTCTCTCTCTCTTCCCCCCGCCCCTCCCCATATGGTCCAGGGCTGAATCTTCTTTTTATAGTTTGCAATCTGATCACTAGGGGACTCTTCCAGGAGGCAGTGTGTTAGGATTCCTCAGTACAAGGAGGAGAATGAACTTTGCTTTCCCCCTTCTCCAGAAGTTTCGTGCCAGCAAACTGCCATTCAAAAGGCAGTTCCATAATCTCCAGCTTCAGCTGGCTTAGCTTTCAAAGAAAGTAAAACCAAATACAACAACACAAAAGATCTGGATAAAGTCATCCAGGTTTCCTTCTAATTTAACAAGGAGGTATCTTGTGATACCTCTGGAGAAGTAAGTGCAGAGAGTGAGTATACAGAATAGAAAGATTCTCAGGCACAATCCTCTTTGGAATTTTCTCTTGTCTGTTTTTATGACCTAGTGCTCAACATTGTGGCTGTTGCGGGTCTCTGTGTTGGTGACTAAATATTTCCAAGTAGGAGACTGAAGCATCCAAAGGCCCAAATGGACACTGAAGAACAGTGGAGTCAGCCACACACCTACACCTTTCTTACCTTGCACATCACTCTCCAACCCTCTGGCTTCTTGCACTCAGCTCTGCTCTTCTGGCTGGGCTTTTCCTTTCAAGCTTTTATACATTCTGTACCTGGCTCATACAAAATGGTCACAGGGGAAAATGAAGAAATTACTGTTCTTATTACCACATCAGTTTCCAAGTAATTTTCTCTGAAACCACACTTAAGCAGGCACAAAGATAAACAGAAAAATCTGTACAATTTGATTCTGTTTAGGCTCATAACAGTGGTCAAAAGCCTTTCAAGAACCTAAAAATCTAAACAGTTTTTGAGTACTGTGCCTAACTAAGGTTGTCCACAAAACTTTTATGTAAAACAGTTTTTCCCCTTTCTTATGAATTAAATACCAAGTTTCATCATGATGAATTGGTCTTATTTTCCACCTTTCTAAATCTTGCTTTTCTGAATTTTTACCTTGTAGGGTAAAATTTTTCTAATAACTTTTTTTTTTTTTTGTCAGAAGTGTAGATGACAGATTTTTAAATTAAGCTGATTTATTCAGTAGAGTGAAGGGAAAGAAAATAATATTGTTTTTCACATTATACAATTCTTTGCCTCCTTTTTCCTTTAAATAACCCTCTGGGTAAAGTGGTCCAGGGTTGCAAAATGAAATTAGGTCTAAGAATAATTCTCACTAATATGTAGCCTTTCTCACTAAGAATAATTCTCACTAAATATAGCCTCTTATTTGTTGCCTTCAAAATTAGTTTATCACACTTTGGAATTAGTATCCTGATTACTTAAAACAGAATGATTCATAGATCCTCACAATATCAGTTGGGATTTGTTGTTTCCTTTTTATTATTTTTGCCGTAAACATCCCTGAATGAAATGTCTTCTTAATTACACAGAATTTTTTACACAGAATAATATTTCTGTGAGCATATTATACCATAAAGTTAATAAAAGTAGGCCCTTTAGGTATGAAAATTGCTTTAAGAAGTAATTTCATTTTGAAAAATTAATTTTTCTAGGGCTTATTTTGGTTTTTTTCTTCTAAATACTGCTGAATAGCAACTTTCAAGTTTTTGCAGCTTTTCATACAAAAGTACAGGAATACCCACCTTAATCTACAGTAATTGGGTTCTGAAGATAAACTTTTTCCAGTCTACATATGTTCTGGCCAGAAAAGGCGGGACATTTGAGTCACCTTTATATATCTATATTGTTTATGTTTACCTCAGAGCTAATTTGTAACTTCATTTTTTAGCTAAGGAAGCAAAACCACACTTTAAAATTAGTTCATTTTATCTCATGATGGATGTCTAAATTTGAACCTTGGAATTCTGTAGGGTAACATTTCTCTCTAGTGAGTTAAAATGGAATCTAATTAAGATCAAAAGTAGATGTTCATGAGACATGCAATAGTTTAAATCAAATTATATCAACATATATATCTTATATCTTATATCTTATAGATATAAGATTTGTATTTAACAAGGAATTGTATTCTATTCCCCAAGATCAGATATTTTAAAGTCAGATAACTTGAAGTGAGATCCCTTGAAGCAGTTTAAAAGCCAGCTTTAGAGATTTGCATAAATTGAAGATGTACCATTAAAGGTATTCTAGGATAAACTACACACATGTGAAATGGGACCATAATTTGGAGATTTTTCAAGCTAGCTGTAGTGAGTCTATTGATTTGATTAATTGACATCTAATTTGACAAAAAGTTATCTTCAGGAAAATTACCATATCTTTAGGCAAGTTTTTACTAGCTCTCTTATACCTTATAGAGAACTATGACTCTGAAATAATCTACTTAAATCTTGGTAGCCAGCTAAAGGAATGTTTGCACAGTTCACAAAATAGATTTTACATTTTGGTGAATTTACAAACAGTGCCTTAGGCACCAGCCCCAGCGTGGTTTGCAGTAGAGGATCACAAGATTATTCTTAGTCATATCCTCCTAGTCTTTTAGGCAATATTTCGTAGTGTGTAAATAACAAAGTTTTAGATGAGATGGCCATGCAAGCTCAGCTGGGTAAGAGCATTGATCAGCTTAAGTGAGATAACATAGAGGACAATGACTGGCTGGTGGAGTGGGAAGCAGTAGGGGGCAATGTTCAAGGGAAATATTGCATGGAACAGGCTATGGGCAAAGGCAAGAGAGACTTCCCTGACAGCCTGTTTTCTCATTCCTCGTGCCCTTTTTCACAAAACCTCTACACATTTTAAGTTGTATTTCTAATACCATCACAGAATTTAAGTTTTCTACGTGATTGTGATCATAGGGTAGCAAGAGATCAGGGGTGGTTTTGCTTGCATAACTAACACATTTAGTCAGAGTTTCCTTAGTCAAAAAACTTCTGCGAGACAATAAAGTGACTTGAGATATGTGCTTTACTGAAGTACTGTCTCCACAGAAAAGTGTTTGACTCTTATAATACGAGTTCTCAAGGTGGGACTTTCAGCCAGCCCTGAAGTTTCCCTCCAGGCAGTCCCTGCTCTGAATAGACTCATCAATTGATGTTCTTTCAATGCTGGGGTAAGAATCTGTCTGTCCCTGGGACTTCTGAAAGTTGTTACTGCTGCAGAACTGAGTAAACTGAGAAACTGAGCAGATTAAATGTATGTACATAGTCAGGAATGGACACATAGGACAGTCTGTGGCAGTATTTAAGATAAATTAATTAGGATATGAAGTATCTGAGATGTAGTTTGCAAGTAGTTTAAGCTAGTCAGCATAAACAGCTCATGCATAGGCTGGAGTAATCACAGTTGATATGGGCCAACTGGTTAAAAGAACTCACCAGAGCAGCAGCTGAGCAAGTCTTGTCACTTGGTCAGTGATTCTTTTGTGTCAACACGTAATGGAGACTGCTGCCATCACCAGCCAGACAGTGAATAACAACCCTGTTTCAGAGATTTGAATCTCTTGTAAAAACTGCAATACATCAGTGTTATAACAAACACCCAATCCATGTCTTGCTAGGCAGCACCACCTCATTTTTGTACAATGACACAAATTCAAAGAATTGGCCCCACCCTGCAGCAAGTGAGGAGATGCCATAGCTTCACAGATGGTAAATGATTCTAGGATGTTCATGGCAGAATTTGCCTCACAAAACTGTTATTTTCCCAAAATGTAACCCCACCCCCAATTTTGCTTACAGCATTGTATCCCTTACTAATATCAACACCTTTCTCCCAGCCCTTGTCCCCATCACACAATCATGCTTTTACCACAAACCCAGCATATACCCTATACTTTGATTGCAATGATGCCAAATTAATGTATCAAAGCTTCTCATAAAAGATTTTACATCCTTCATTTATCTCCCCTGAATTCGCTTTTAAACTAATAGTGCATCCTGATTACATTGCACAGTTTGACCCTAGATTATGAAGACAAAGCCAAAATGTATTTTCTCCCATATAATACACATTGGAAGCTTTCCTAAAATTCCCATTACAAAATATAAATAGAGATGTGCTGTTTAGTCAGCTTTTACTGCTTGAGAACCACAGAATCTAAATGAAAATTCACTGGCAGGAACTGCCTTTGGTGTTGTTTTCCTGTGGCAACCCTTCATATTGTTATTATGGAGCAGGACCTAATCTGCTTAGCCTTGATCCAGACTGTAAATTTGCTGCTCGATTGAATTCCGGGTTTAGTGTTGATGATACTGTGGAATCATGAACATCATAATGTAGCTGCCAAGAACTGATGGGCTACGTGGAGCTATGAGAACAGTGAATGTCAGGATAAGCAAAGATATGTAAATCAGTGATGTCATACCCCAAAAAACAGAGAGGGGAAATAAGCTTTCATGAAAGAGTGATTAAAATTAAGAGCACTTCAGGTTTGTAAGTGACTCCTGTGCTGACCCATTCTTCTAATGTTTTATTTAAATTCAGGCAATTCATTGTATGTGCCTGGTTACAGGAAAAGATTTTTGAGTCCAGAGAGACAATTTTTCACATAATCATATTTTCAATTGCAGCTGATATCCGAGGTTAATCAAAGATAAATTAGAAAAGTTGATACTTCCCTTCTTCCCACTCCAATGTGTGTGAAGATCCTGTTTTAAAAATGTTATACAAAACACTTGAATCTTGCTGACACAAAATAAATTCAAAAATGGTCATTACTTCCAGTGTTTTTATTTTCTATTTTTCTAATTTTTCTGTTGAATTTCTCCCAACTTTAGTTTTATTAGATTAACTAACATTTTTTGATAAATTATTAAATTATTCAAATTCAGACTGGCCTTAGCCTTGGAAGAAACAGCAAGTGATACTTTTCCAAACTTTGTCATTAATCTAACTAGTCAACAAGTTAGGTTTTAATCATCAGCTAACTTACATATATTACTACCTAATGTATCTATTCCACTATAGTAAAGACAATAAAAGAAAAAAGAAATTATGAGTTTGAGTTCCTGAAAGCAGCAGATTATTGTTTCTTAATCTCAATGATTAAGTAATCCTTGTGATTTCTAAACATGAAGCTGGAAAGCATTGCTAAATTTTGCAGCACTGCAGAAATTTCAGAACAAACAGAACGAATATGCCGTCTTCCAATTCCTAGAGAGATCAAATGTTAGAGAAGAGAGAAGTTGTTACAAAAAGTCCCTCTCCAGCTTTCTTGTAGGCTCCTTTAGGTACTGGAAGGTGTTGTAAATTCTTCCTAGAGCCTTCTCTTCTCCTATCTGAATAACCCTGACTCTCTCAGCCTGACTTCACAGAAGTGTTCCAGCCCTCTGATCGTCCTCATGGCCCTCCTCTGCCCTGACTCCAGCAGGTCCTTGTCCTTCTTACTTTGGGAACCCCAGAGGTGAGCACAGAACTTCAGCTGGGGCCTCACAAGAGCGGAACAGAATGAGACAATCATCTCCTGTGCTTGCTGCCCACACCTCTTTTGATGCAGGACAAAATCAGCTGTCTGAGCTGCAAGCCCATAGTACAAGCAAGGATCAAATATTTGGTCCTTGTCTTTTACAAAGTCAAATAAATACATAAATAAAACACATAACCCCCGCATTTGCAATACTCACAGTCATATATCATTTTATTATATCTCACATAAAGATTTAGTAGACTAAAGAGGGAAGTCCTTTAGCAGACTATAAACAAATCAGAATACCATTATTTAATTAGTTTTAGTTTATTTGACTAAACCCGTTTCACCTGGTTGTTTTGTCTTTTTTGTCTTCCTTGAATAAAGTTTTTCTGTAACAGCAAGTTTCTATACCAAGTTGACTATGCTAAATCATAGGGTATGGAGTTTTAATCAGAGGATTGATATTTCATGCACGTGTTCATGAGTGCATTAACAGAGTATTTAAAATACTATATTAGTTTTGGCATAGTTGTCTTGAAATGTTTTGATAAATTAGTCTCATTTCTGCACTTTTTTGAGTATGTCAAGGGTTTAATTTTTTGAGCTTATGACTCAGTAATTGTGCATCCCATTGAAGAAATGCTGTCTAGGGTGAGGACTCTAGAAACCATAAAACCCAAATTATGTTAGAAAAATGTACAAGTACATCACTGATAATGGTATTTTTTTGTTTTGTTTTACCAGGAACTAGAATATTTATGTCTCAGGTCTACTGCTTGCAGGTTTAGCAAGGCTGACATTGTATGTTATCAATGCCAAGCATGTTAAGGTTTTAATTTCCTATTTTATTTTTATCTTCCTTCTACTTCTGAGAATTAATTTTTTTGTTTTGTTTTGTTTTGTTTTAAGATGAAGAAAGCATCCTAGCATCCCTTTTTTTATTCATAAATCCATTTAATTGATGCTCCAGAACTGGTCTGCTATTATGCATGCAGAGGGAGTCAATTACTTAAATTATATTAGCTACCAGAGAAAAAAGCTATTTTCTTTTTTAATTTTTCAGAGATGAAATAATTATTCATTTACATACATATAAATCAAGTTTTTAAGCTAGGTCTGTAGCTGTTCTTATCAGCTTTTCTTTCATATTGCTTAATTTAACTAGCTTTTGACAGTGATGAATAAAGAGCTTGAAATATAACAATATAGTCCTTTTCCCAGAATGTATTTTCATAGACAGATTAAAACCAGAAGAAAATAACTTCCTTTTCCCTGCATAAACTTTCCCTTTTCCCTAGTCTTTTTTATTCAATCCCCTTTCCTCTTAGCCTCTAGATGGAAAACCTACAATCTAGGGAATGAATACTGCATAGAGCTTTATCCATATTTGGCTGTGATCAAATTTGCTTTATCATATTTTGTTTAACAGCACTGCACCCTCTGTTCATATGTGTCCTTCCAAAGGTCCCTGAAGCCTTTTTTTAAGCAGCTTGAATCTATTTTTATTAGTGGGGGGTAAGACCATTTTCTTTTCCCAAGGTCAGGTTGTCAGAGACTGTTTATATGCATTTTACAAAGTAATTGATGTTGTATGATACCTGTGCTCCTTGTGGCTGTATCTCATCACAGCAGTTGCAGGTACAGCACGTGCAGAGGCAGGAGGTGAAATGCTTGTGGGAGCAGGAGAACACAGCACTGTCCAGCAAATGGTACTGAAGAGGATATAGGGTAAAGAGTGCCTTTACTCTGAAGGCTTATCCATGATGATTTAAGATAGCCTGAAGTGAATTAAAAAAAGCAAACAAACAAAAACCCACAAACAAACAAACAAAACCCACAAAACTTCTCCCAAAATTACAAAAGGTCAGTAACCATGATTAACTTTAAACCATAGAGATGGTGACTGGTCTAGTGACCCAGCTTGCTTATTAGACCTAATTTTCTCTCACTGTACAGATTTACATTGAAGCCTGGTAAAAGAAATATAGCTAAAACAATTTATCTTTTCTATTTTGTTTTAAGACAAACTCTTTTTTAAAAATATGTTAGATAATTTCAAAATAGATAGGTGAAGGTTTTCTCTTTTATTTTATAGTAATACATAACCCTAACACTTATTTACTGTCCTATCAATATTACATAGTACAGCATGTAGAGGTGCATGGACAAAATGTCACTGTAATTTTTAATGGGCTTTTAGGTTATCCTTATGGAATCTAGTTCACCTGCCTAATGAGGCGGATCACTTTACTCAGCTGAAATGGATAAGATAGGCAGGCTATTTACCTTTCTCTTTTCTTCCTTTTTTTTCACAATTAAAGAAATGTTATCTGATGCTTTGTATATATTCATCAGATTTTGATTGATAGGTCTATGCACTTATATTACTCACTCAAGTTGTTTGTTTTTTTTTTTTTAGATGAAATGCAGTACTTTCCTGCACTTATTCTTTGGCATATCTTATAAATGCATTCTGTTTTTCCAACCTTTTTCCCAGTTCATTTGGAGTCCTCTAAATTCTTATTTGTCCAACACTCTGGCAATCTTTCCCAGTTTTGTGCACCTGAAAATTTAATAAATATTCTATTACCTGCATTATCAGGTCAACCCTGATGATATTCTCTGGCTGTTGGTACAGGCTCTCAGTTTAGTCATCGATTCTTTGTTCCAGTGGAACAGTGGTGCTATTATCTTTTTGGAAACATTTTTACATGTTACAACCACTTTCCACCAGATGATGTTTTCTGAACTTCATTAAGAGAATGTCATATGAGACAGCATCAAAAAATGCACCGGAGTCAAGACATGACATCTATTTTGTCTCTTGCCACAAGGCTGTTCCTGTGTCCTGGGAGGATATTAGATCGGTTTGACACAGTTTGTTGTTGACAAATTCACGATGGCTGGAGGTGTTATACACCCTTGTGTAGGACATTGCCATAAAATAAGAAGAAATGGTAAGTAAAAAAGAAAAAAAAAAAGTCGTCTGAGTTATGTATGGGATATTTATTTTCTTCTTCCAGTTTTAGGAGGTATATTGATTCTCAGTCTTTTCAGTCTCTCTGAACCCGTGATTTTCTTTGTCTATTGGCATAGATATTTCCAGTTTAAAAACAGTTGGAACAGCATCATGATTGCAGGGTAAGTGGAAATATACAACTTTTAAATGAACACCAACTATGTCTCATTGTTCAGTTGCATTTGATGCCACAGGGAGACCAGTGATTAAATAACTGGAAAATTGACACTGTAGGGAAGACATTCCACTATGATGGAAAATGAAACTTCAGATTTTGGTGGGTTTGCGGAATGGTGTGCAGAGTGCTGTGCAGAGACGTGATTCAAAGTATTCTTTACAAGAACATTTTCATCTGGAAAGCTTGGATATCCATATCTCACAGATATTTCCAACAGAAAAATCACATTTAACTTAAGCTGCTTAAGCTGATATAGGGCTTATCCTTTCCACTTAGCACTGTGGAAACTCTTTTCAGGAGCACAATATACCATGCAAACAAAAAGTATAAGAAAACAGGAAAGGGCAAGTAAGTCTTAGACATATTTAAAATGCTTCAAACAATATAATTAGTCTTATATTGTAAGGATATAAATATGAAAATTAATATCGAGAACAAATAATACATACATACATAATATATAATAAAGATAAACCACATATTTTTGAACATGAAATGTGATTTTAAAGTGGTTTAAGGATTATGTTGAGTAGGAAATTATTATTAAAAATATGCACATTATAACTCCTTAAAATAAAAGATCTCATTAGGACTTATATTTATTCTATTGGAATTATAATTATTATATTTTGTTGGAATTTGAGGAACCATGACTAGAACGTGAAAAAAACACCCCAAAACCGTAGAATATAAAACTTTTTTGAGCTCAGGCTACTTCTCAGAGGGTAATACTACATTTATCACACAAAATTCATCTTAAAGGTATCATTTTATGACCTTTAAATTTATAGAAGATTATAATACAGAAAATAAATTAACCTGCTTTTCATGCAGAGGAGGTATTATGACTAAGAGTAAGACTCAACTCTTTCCTGAAAAATACTTGGCTTGCAGTAACATACGAAATGTGCTCTTTCCCTGTAAGCAGCATCACCTATTTACTTAGGCAATTGTTTTGTTTCTCCTCAGGCCTGCTCTACTTAAACATAATTGAGAATCATTTTAGATGTTAGCAAGATTTGCTATGGCAAGTTTGCTTGGCTGCACAACAAAATTTCATTTCATGTGAGCAAATTTTGTTAAACAACATGGTGTGTCAATGGTTTACTTATTTTCACAACTCACAAGAAGCAAATACCAATAGGTAATATATTATGAGCAAGACCACATTTTCTCATCCTTACTGAAAAGATTTCATATTTTTTTGGTTGTTGTTTCTGTGGTTGTTAGTAAAGTTTGTGTGTTTTGTGGGTCACAATATGGGACCCCTATCTTAAGCTCACTCAGTAACATAGTGTGGTTGACACTGACCTTGTCTCTGATTTTTATCGCTCTTAATCTGTTAATTGCACGTTGTATGTGAACAACTGTATTAAAGCAAATTTATCTTATTTATTCCCTCATTTAAGTGTTGGAGGTTTTTTTGTGTTTTTTGTTTGTTTGTTTGTTTTTTGTTTTTTGTTTTGTTTTGTTTTTTAAAGCAATTACCTCATCTTTTGTTGTGGTTGAGTTCTCTCGAATGTTAACATCCTCAATCATTACAAATGTTAAAAGGTGATTTTCTTCTCTTTAATAAATGCTAAATTATAAGCATGGACAAAGATGCACCTAAGAAGTTCCACGACAAACATAGTAACATCATATATTTTGTGGAGAACTTTAGAAAGTCAATTAAGTCTTTGAAATGTGAATATTTTTGTGAATCTGGGAAAAGGTTTCTAAAAGAGAACATTACACTTCTATTCACCATTCGTATAGCTGAATAGAAGTGTAATCTAATTACTCAGCATGATATTAGTGTGGGTGAGATAGATTTTAAATACTTTTCTTTGTAAGAAAACTTTTAAAGATATTTATTTTAGAGATTAAATCAAAATTGAGGACAACATAGAAGCCTCATCAAGGTGATTTTAAACTGAAATTGGTCTCCTCTCCTCATAGTACAAGGACCTTTTCATAATGTAATTTCGGACTGAAAGGCAAAGAGGAAACAGCTCTGGAAGAGGAGCAGAAATGCTCCACATTGACCCATTAAATTAGGGCCACAGACATGGTGCATCAGAAATTTCATTTTGGATATCATTAATCACTTACAAATGACTAAAAAAACTTCATGTCAGGAAGAAAACACTTTTGACAACTATAGTATGCAAGACATTACTGTGTTGATAGATTTTCTAACTGGATTCAAGGATTCAGTCATTACCAACATTAGCAGTTACCTTATGAGCTATTGCTCTGTATGGCAACTGACAGATATTTAGCCTTGCTGATTAACACACAACCATGAGAAAGCACATTATTTTTACTTCTTAGCTACTTGGGGTCATGTCATCTCAGACTCGCTAGGGATTTTGGCTAAGGGTAATGTTTGGGCTTGCACAGTCATTTTACACATTGAAAAGTTTGAGAAGTAGGTATTGTTCACAGATAAATGGAAGCTGGAACAGCAGGAATCATTGTTCACGGATATTTTCACTGAATTCAGGCAACAATAACCTTTGAAGGAAGGTACTTGAAAAGGTAGAATGAAAGGGTTTAATAGAAGCAAAGAGATTTTGTCTGTCTGTTTGTTTGTTTGTTTCTATGTTTGAAACCCACAAGATAACAATTTCTTATGGAAAAATAATTTTATTTTGGTAAGAGTAGGTGTATGGGGAAGTGTTCTAGACACAGAGAAGGGAAGATGTCCACTCTATGTTTGTTAAAAAGATGTTATTCAAGGTACATGTTGAAAAAAATTATATAAAAAGTACAGATTTTATACTCTTTCTCTTTTTCAGAATCTTTATTGGTATTTTTCCAAAGAGGGAGAAATATTCAGCCTCTATTTCCTTATAATAAATACCTAAATCTCCTACAGTTTGGGACTATGCACTTAGCTGGTGCAGTCCTGAAGGGATGTATTTCAAAATTAATATCAGTTTATGCTATCTAAGAAAATCCCCTACATCTATAAAATTTTACCATAAGTACTTCAGGACTTTAAAAAAAAAGGTATTTTTTTGTAAATATTAACATAAATTTTCCTCTGTAGTAATTTAAAAAATCCTAAGCCCTTTATTGTGGTCATACGTAATGTCAATAAACTTTTATTATTATGTAAACAACCATCAAAATGTTTGAGGCTGGAAGGCCCATGTGGAGAATGTTTGTCCAACCTCCTGCTCAGAGCAGGGGCAGCTATGGCAGGTAGCTCTAGCTTATATGAAATCTTTACTTTCCCCATCAGGTAAGCAGCATTTATGCACATGAATAATATCCCCCTCAAACTACTCTGAGTTGAAATTTCCCAACACTCTCAGCCTCTCTCAGATGGTCCAGTCCTTTATGCACCTTTGTGTCTCTTCATTGGATTCACTTCATTATGTCCGTGTCTTTCTCATACTGAATGATGGGGCATTTTTTTTCATTTTGCAGCAAGCAGATAGTTGAGGAAGAGAAATATGACAGAAGAAAGAGTACAGCTGCCAGAAGTGACAGGTTTAACAGAGCAAAGACTTCTATTGGCTTGTAGCAGTATTATGGCAGGACTGCAGCTATGCTAAGGTGTTGAGAATAGGTAACAGCATCTAGAGAGAACCTGTAATACACAGTAAAAGATAAATCTTTCTTGCGTATTTAAAATGCCTGGGTGTTTCTGTATGAGTTTAATATTACAAAAAAAGAAATTCATTTGTTACTAAGCAAATATCAAGACAAGTAAATAGACAAAATAATAGTTCTTAGTGAGAAAATGACATTTGATGCATAATGTGAAAACCAGCTCTTGTCACTTTCCCTCTTTACTTCCTAACTGAAATTTATCGTCTTTGCATCCTTCACTGTATGTACATTACAAACACTTCATCTGTAACAAATAAATGTCTTTATGCAAAGCTTTCAAAATGATTCAACTTTCACCAACTTTTGGCTCTTACTGCCTTATCTGCAGATGAGAGAACCATAATTATGGCACACAATATTAAACTATTAAACAGAGCTGTTCTACATGAATCTCTGACCTTAATTTTCTCTCTACCAGCACAATGGACTTTAGGGAGAAACAAAAATAATGGGTAGAACAGCAGCTTCTGGCCTCTGCAGTTCACTATTTCGTACAGATAAGTAGTTATAAACAGTAGGCCAAATAATGAAGGCAAGTGGATATTTAGACAAAATCCACTTTGCTCTTCCTCAAAATGATATATCTATATATACACTTACATGAGGACTGTAACATATTTCAATTAGCCCTTTCCCTTTCCCTTTCCCTTTCCCTTTCCCTTTCCCTTTTTCTTTTCTTTTCTGTAAATCATTATAATTTTTCACTAAGTAGAGCCAGTAAGCACACAAAAAGACTATGACCTCGCCATTCATTCTATAGGAGAACAGATGAAAAGACACACAGGATTCCTTTAAGCGACCTAGTATGAATTTACTAGGAAAGGATGAGACACGCTGCCCCATGCTAGAGCAAAAACATGCAAGTCCTCCTGTCTTAGACAACCTTTTTGTTTTATGATAACATGTTCCATCACATTTTCTGAGACCTGGTCTAGAACCCTTCTATTTTGGAGGAAACATGAAATACAAGAGTAAAAATTCTTAATGACACAAACATGTCAGATTAGTATGGTAAACCTGGAAAATTAAAGAAATATTGACAGTCTGCACAGAAATGTTATTTCAATTTTTACAGAAATCTCAGCCTTTTGTAGTTATGGAAAAGTTCACTGTTTTGAATTACACTAGTATTTTAGCACTATTTTAAATTCAGAGAAATAGAAGTAAATGCAAAATTAAATCTCATGCATCTAGGACTCTTTCTCAGTGCATTGCACTAGGGCAGCTGTGTTTACAGTCAGATACCACCAGAGCTGTATGAGGACACAGATGAAGGAAGAAACAAAAATAAATGAGTAAGATTGAATATAAACTTTTAAAATTCACTATCTTTTTCCATGTGTGCCAGAGGTTTTTCTAGAGCTCCCTTCCAATGCCTGATTCTGATCAATATCACTTTGTAACAGAGATAAATCACACCAAATCTCCATTAAAATATGTGAGATCAGAGCTGGGAAAAATATTTTTTCTATATTATTTGTGTGTCAGAAGTTATAATTATGTTAGGCAGTTCAGATTTTAAGTCTTTATACTTGAGTCTCAGAATCATGAAAAGTTTTTCATTCAATTTTCCTTTGAATTTCTTCCCAGAAGAATAATAGCTTTAGTATGATCTCTGCCTTTCTTGCAAACTTTATTTTTGTCTAGAAATACAACAAAATTCTCATTTTGTAGTTGCATCCTTCAACAAAAAATTTCAGATAAGAGGTTCTTCAAAATGATTTTATGTTTAATTTTCATGCAATATGAAATGTTTTGATAAATTTGTTTAAACCTAAATGACACTTTTAAACTCAATACATATATAAATTAATTAGGGGTTAAATTTTATTGAAAGCAACTTGTACCTTATCAGGATTTTCTAAGAATTCATTTGATTTTTTTTTATTGAACACTAACATCTATGATCTTTTCCCTGTTCAGATAATTGAAAGACATGGTGGTAGTTTCCAAAGAAAAGGAAAAAAGCTCTGAAACCTTTTCTGACTTGCCAGAGCTCTCTACTTCATGAGAGAAATGAAAAGAACATTTCTGCTATCTCAACAGATTAGGTTGATACCAGGAGCTATTTATGTCCAATTATACTGCCTCATTTATTTAGTGAGTGGGCAGATTTTGGTAATTTGTTTAATTACATAGTAGAATGATATTTATTTCATGACATAATTAAGAAGGTTGAATAGTAATATAATAAAATACTCACTGCATGTGAGTAATAACATTATATAATTGCAGATTTATGCATATTTCTGTGTGTTCAGCTGCATCAGTGTGGTGAAAGGTCTAGAATAAAAATATGGACACTTGAAGAAAACTAGAGTATGAACTTTCATTATGTCAGATAATCCTATCTATGAGTGGTGCTTTGTGTAAAGATAAATTCTGAGTAGTTCAAGATCACAACTCAAGACAGTTTTCATAAAGATAAACTCTCAGTATTTACATAGAGAAATTCAGTGAATTTAAAAATCAATTCTGCAAATTTTAGAAGTCCTTTTTAATTAATTTATTGTATGTTTTATTTTTAAAAGGAAACTTTTCCAAATGTATTTATTCAGATATTCTATGGAGCATAGAATTCCCACATGAAATATGTGCCCTTTAATAGTCTCCAGTCCGTTTTCTATGTTTTCTTTATAGCATGACCTGCTCCAAGTTCTGATCAGTGCCAGACTTTACTAAAGATTTTTTCTATCAGATCTAGGATCATCAATTATCTACCACATATCTAAGAACCATATCCTGTGATGTAGTAGGTGAGTTCTTATTCAGACTTACTACAGTAACTGTAGCCTGTATGTAAATATATGTCTATACACATAGAGAATAATTTATCAATAAGCCTATATTCTTTTTTTTTTTTTTTTAAGCAAACACTCAAGTTACTTTTCACTGGAAGCTGTTCCTCAAGGTTGGAGCAGACAACTTAGGAAACTGACAAGGCAATTATTGTCTCTTTGCTCTAAATTTTTAGAAAATGCTTCACTTTAGTAATACCACTAGCTACTTTCAGAGAAGTTACAGTTGCTTTTTCTGTTCAGTTCTGTTCCATATATCATCTCAGATCAGCGTGGAGATACCAATTGCCAAGCCCAGTGTTAGAACCCCTAGCAGTTTATAAGCTATGCCTTTCTGGAAAATTTTCAAGGATATGCATTACTTGTATTTTAGCTTTTTGATCAAATATATGTTTATCTTACCTTTGTTTGCTAAAGGAGAATACAAAACCTTTATGACCTTAAAGCAATATTTGTTATCTGGGAGTGTACCTAGAAACATATAATTAGAAAATCTTTCTTGCAGGTTTTTGTTTGTTTGTTTGTTTGTTTGTTTTTTGCACCATATATTAAAAGAAAGCCAGAAGTTACATCTCTGAGCAATTTCTTTCTTGCCACAAAGGTTGAAAGAAGTTGTTCTTAAAAAAAAAAAAAAAATGCATCATTCCCTTGATTACTTTTGCACTATGTAGGAGAAAAAGGAGCTCAGAGGTCATGGAAAGGAAATGGAAAAAAATGTGTTAATACAAATCCATCAATGACATGTCCAGAGTGGAAGAGACAACTTGCCTGTCCCTGGTAAATACACTAACACATGGACACTTTAGGCATAGATCATGAGAAATATTATTTCAAATGAGATTTCTTTTCCAGCCATTTATTTAGGCACTAATGCACCATCTTATTTTTTGATATAATCTCTTCACAATTAACTTAAAAAAAAAAATCCATACTATTCTTTGGTTTAAGGATATCCAGATCTTGTCTATGAGATCTGTTTCTTGCATCAAAAAGATACTGGTACATATATGAGTATGAATAGTTTTATCCTAAATGATACTAAAACCAAATTATTGATGACTTGTACATCATGCATTTTTGAGATTGCTTTTGTGCAGACTTATCTTTCTTTCCTTTTTATCAAAGAACATTCTCCAGAACAAATTCCCAGCAGAGATTTTTATCTTATCTTTCTGAATGGAAACTCTCAATTTCTGAATATGGGTGTAATCTATTTGTAAAAGACAGATTTCATACCTCCAACAGTTATTGTGGGGTGAGTTTTCTGTTTGGGTTTTTTTCTAATTTCCTGCAGTCTGAGATTCATTTACACAGGTGAAAGATTCACCTGTTTCATTTTAGCAGCCTTGCTCTGAGAAATTTTTACAGATGACTGAGGCAGGAAAGTCTACATGCTCCAGTGCATAAACTGCTCTGAAACACACAGAGTTTTGATGGAGTTTCATCTTTACTGAAAGCTTATAACACCCAGGTAAGGCCAATTTTTCGCCCATACAAATTTAAAGTCTAAAGTAGCCATTAAAAGTACTGTCATGAATTTCTTCCTGAACAGAATAATAGAATATTTCGATTAGTAGAAATAGTTTGGGGTGGAAGAGACATCCAAAAATAAAGTAATCCAGATTCCAAATAGATACAAATTACATCTGAACTGAATGATAGTCTTGAAAATTTTATATAAATTCCCTTGGGTTTGACCTCAAATAAATGTACTTGTTTATTATTATAGTTCATATTTAAGGTGTGTGTTGGTCAGAGTTTCTGTTTGGAGGTTGAGGTACTTAATGCCTTTGAGCTTTATTTATTATCATTGGTTAAATGTCCTAATTCACTAAGGAGATGAGCAATTTCAAGTATTCAATAAATCCATAGTATTTAAAAGCAATTAAGAAGACTTCTGAGTAATTATAAGAGAAATTATAAAGTAATACTACACCCTCAGAACAGGCAAAAAAACCAGGTGTATCTATGTTACAGGCTCCTGACAAATATCACTTCCTAATTCTACTACAGATTCAATGAAGAAATGGAAAAAAATAAAATCTTTTTGAAGGAGTTAAAGTTTGGGATTTCACCACCTAGACTAGCAAAACATTAATAAATGTTATTGAGGTATTTTTTCCTTCCTGAAATGAAAAAAATAAATTTTTATTCATTAATAACTGAAAGAAGTATTTTTTACAGAACAAAGTAGAAAGAAAAGTGAACTGATGTGAACAAGACCCAGTGTGGAGTCTCATAACAGCAAGAATAACAGCTGCAGAGAAGGAGACAAATGTTTGGTTCAATTTCAAGCTTTCCTTCTCTGGTATTCAACCAGTCACTGTGGAATAGCTAGTAGGATACAGAATCATAGAGGTGAGTGGGAAGGAACCTTCAAATACTGTCTAGTCCAAGACCCTACCGTGGGCCAGAATGTCTTTCACAAGATCATGTTTCTCAAAGCCTCGTCCATCCTGACCTTGAACAATTGCAACACCTTCAACCTAAGACTGTGTCTCACTATCTTCATCATGAAAGTGTCTTCCTTTTTTCCAGTCTAAACCTAATCAATTTCAGTTTAAAACAATTGCCTTTTTACTACAGGCCCTAGTAAACTGGTCCTATTCGTTTTTATAAGCCCCTTTGAGTATTGAAAGGCAAAAAGAGGGTCTTCTCAGGACTTTCTCTTCTTCCAGACTGAGCAACCCCAACTCTCTCAGCCTTTCTTCACAGGACAAGTGTTTCAGTCCTCTGACTATTTCCACAGCACTCCTCTGGGCCTGTCTGAAAAGATCCATGCCTTTCATGCCCTGGATGCAATAGTCCAGGTGGGATGTCATGACAGCAGAGTAGAGCAGGGGAATCTCCTCCCTGGACTTGCCTGCCATCCTTCCTTTGATGAAGCCCAGGATACAATTTGCTTTCTGAACTGTGAACACAGACTGACAACTCCTGTCTAATTTTTCAGCCACAAATATCCCAAGTTGTTCTCTGCTGGGCCACTCTAAATTCATCCATTTCTTAGTCTGTCTCAGTACCAGGAGCTGCACCCAACTCAGGCTCAAAACCTTGCACTTGGCTGTACCCTCTGAGCTTTTCAAGTTCCCTCTGAATGACATTTGTTCCCTCTAACAAAACTGCACCACCTCAGTATGGTGCAATATGCAGACTTGCTGAGGGTGAACTCAGTTCTACTGTCTATGCCATTCATGAAAATAATTGATAGCCTTGGTCCTAGAACAGACCTTACCTTAGGTAAGCCCTCATTACTGATTTTCACTTTGACACTGAAATGTGGGCTATAATTCTTTGGATGTGGCCATCCAATCATTTCCTTACCCATCTAACAGTTCATCCATCAACCCCTATCTCTTAAATTTAGCAGCAGGAGCATTGTGGGGGACCATATTGAAACCTTACAGATATCCAGGTAGACCACAGCTGTGGCTGTTTGCTTATGCAGTCACTCTAGCACAGAAGACCACTAGATTAGACAGATATCTACAATTATACAGATATCTACAATTTACATCATTTGCACCTGAAGAAAAAAAAGAGAGAAAGAACAATGGATTAGTACAGGCATAAAAACTTCTGTACAATATTCTTAAGAAATAAAGTCTAATTGAATTTTGTGAATTTTTCACAAAAGGCTAAGGTAAAAAGGTTAAGGTTTAGGTCTTTTGTTTAATCATGTCTCAATTTTCATTAATAAATTATGTGTTATTAAATATTAACAGAAAAGATTTCTACTTAAATAAATGCATCACATTTACAAAGTGTCTGCTGTGGTGTAATAGAATAGTACACTCACATATTGTAATACTTTAACAGAAGACATGCATGCCTGCAAAGTTTTGGAGTCAAAGCTATGCATAATACACAATAACTTTAATTCTCAGTATCCTTAGGTATATATAATTCCACATATAAAACCTGTGCATATGCAAAAAATTCAACATGAATGAGGGTAATTCAATGAAACTTATAGAATGGACAGAAACTGGGAAAATAAACAAGAATGGAAAAGATTTTAAAGCAATTATATTTAAAAATACATATCCTCATGATCAAATATATTAATAAATATTGAAAAGTATGTCATTATATATCACCGTATGCCATCCATACACTGCACTGTGTAACAAAAAATAAGAAATCCATTTAAAAAATACCTTATTCATCTGAAATGGACACCAGATTTTTACCTTTGCAAAATGAATATATGAGAAGAGATTATTCCTTTATTTTTCAAATCAGACAACTGCAGCAGAAAACAGAGTAATTTGCTTTTCAATCTCTCTCATGATCCCAAGTGAGCTGATAAATATATTTCTTTTCAAACAACCACTCCCCATTCCCCTTCCTTTTTTTTTTTATTTTTAATGATTTGATTTAGTAGATGAAACCAAGATATTGTGCACACAATTTTACTCTTTTTTACCTCCTTTTAAGACTTTGTTTACTCTTTTACCAAATAGTGGGATATGACAACTGCCCCAGGCTTCAGCTACTATTCTGAAAGTTCCTGAAAGTTTTCCCTTACAGCAACCTATGTATAATTCTTTTCAGCCTCAACATAGAAAAAAAATTGAGAATTTTGCTTCAGCTCAAATCAGCTTCAACATTTCTTTGGGTAAATTGGTATACTTAAGTTTCACTCCTAATCTGCATGAAAAAAATGAAAGTCTGGAAGTCTCTTGTGAGATACTTTATTTTTTACTTAATTCTAATCAGTGTTTTTTGAAAACAAAACCTAGCTGATTGTCTTCTGCAGTTATCTGCATTTAAATTACTTATACTAAAAAGGAACCTTCTATCAAATGTCAGAATAAATATGGTTAAAAGACAAATATTTACTCCATTTAACTATCCCTTCCATTTTTTCTGTCCATTTCACTACTTAAGCTTCACACTTCACACCTTCCAGTGCTATGGTGCACATCTCCAGTAAGTGGAAGTTTCATTTATTAAAACAACTCATTTAATACACCTCATGCTATGTACTAAATGAGGATGGGAGCATGTGAATAGATCAAATGATCAGGTAGTTTGATCTGCCTAGTAGCACACATGGTCAAAGCACTAACAATGTTCTGTTTGAAAACTATTCTGAGGTTTCACTAAAAGTATGTAATATAATTGTTATTTACGCTAAAAGCTTTACTACAGAGCTCATTCCCTGACCTTGTAAGGCAGTTTTTTTATTGTTTGTCCCCACCCACTGGATCTGACCTTAGTAAAGCCTGGTTTGCGCACTAAAACAATTCTTATTTTGAACCTGAGAAGCATCTTTGTGCAGCCAAACCTGGCAAAGGTGAGGATATAGCATATCTTTCTGAGAAAGATCTTACACCAAATCCAACACCAACCCTGACCTTCTTGATAGTTTTCTTCACTGAAATTCTTTTTTGATCCCTGATTTTTTCAGTTGGAATTTGAGTCTTTGAAATTCTTGTCCATGGAAAAAGTCAAAGCTGGTTGATTCTTCTTGTGGGCAACTTTCTTTCTATCCAAAAAACCTTTAAATATTAATATTTAATATTTAATATTCATATTAATAGATAATTTTATTAACTCTCATGGAAAGATGACCACAAAATTCAAAACATGACAATGATATCAGGGATGTCCCATTACAGCCGTAGATTCTGGGATTAGAAATTTTTGATTTAAAGTCCATTTAGTGAGAAAGCCATGGCTGCCTGGAAACATCCAAGGAACTTGGGCCAGAGCTATATTCATAGTTCACATTTCTTCTGCTCTTCATGAGGAGCTGTGCTTCTGCTCAGAGTTTGACCCATCCAAAAGGTTGATTTCAAATATGGGCACAGCCTGAGTGCCCAGAGTTATGTCTTACCACCAAACTTAAAACCCAACAAGTCATATT
>VYXD01008280.1:256290-331457 GCA_013397195.1 Hylia prasina | reverse complement strand
TTTTTTTTTTTTTTTTTTTTAATTTACTACTGCATTGCCTGCTTGATTTTCTCCCCGTGTTATTTTCTAGAGACATTTGCACCTGTTTTTTGTTATTGTTGTTTTGGCTGTCATCAGTTTTTATGTAGAAACGGCTTTGGAAATCTGAAATGATATTACTTTAAGGCAAGTTTTCTGGAGTACTGCATTCTTATGGGGATGTAGTTTTAACTGCATGAAGATATTGCAGTTCAGCTTAATATAAGCCCTCTGTGTGTAGGAATGTGCTTTACCAGCAATGTGCACTGAGGAAAGAGCAAGAACTGATGCAATCAAAGCAGTGTCACTTAGGAATACAGACAAATACTGGGAGACATGGTCTTTTTATCAGATGTCTGGTCTTTTCATCAAAAAACTGCACCATTACTGTATTTTATTATACTTCCTCTTACCACAAGTCATTCATTTCCTGAAATACAGATTTAGAACAGTGAATTTCAATCACTTTAGAGTTGCTGATTCATTTACAGTTAGCCTTTAGAGTTGCAAAATTCACACAAAACAAATGAAAGGTTTCCCCCAGAGGAAATATTTTCTTTGTATGCCACCGATTGCTCACTAGTGCCTGGATCGCTTGTTTATTACAGTGACGAAAATGTGACACACATTCTCTGTGACTCAGAATGGGCAAAATTTCTTAGTAAAACACAATCTCAAAAGTGCAAATTAGTGCAAAGAATGTCTATGCAACGACAAAAACTTCCATGCTAACAGACCCTCAGAACAGGCTCAGTCACCGGAGGTCTTTTGAATATCATTTTGGACCCTGGGAGGATGTTCACTACCACTGCCATTGGCTTATTTCTCCCAGGAGTGCAATTTTGAATCTTCATCAGGTATGACACGAGGATTCATTATGGGACTGTGGCAAACCTCTATGTTTCTCTCCAGAGCTCAGGAACCTGGAGTGCTGTGACTTATTACTTTAATATTCAGCTGCTGTTGTATCACTGCTCCCTTTGTGTTTCTGTTGCTTTTATTTTATTTGCATCCATTAATTATTAGTATTATTACCTTTATGTACCCATATAGATCCTCATTTCCTTCATTAAAAAATAACTGTCTTGCATGTTCTCCAAAACTGTAACAGGGGATTTTCTTTGTGAACTTAAAAATCCCATTATTACAGCAAAACATATGTCCTTATTGATATTTTATTCTATGTAACACAAAAAAACCCCCAACCTCCCCAAAAAAACCCTTCTTAAAAACTTATGAACAGCCAGTGATATAGTGTCCTGCTATGTCTTGAATAATACAG
Source organism: Hylia prasina (assembly GCA_013397195.1). NCBI lineage: Eukaryota > Metazoa > Chordata > Aves > Passeriformes > Sylviidae > Hylia > Hylia prasina. The sequence continues at coordinate 330,157 of VYXD01008280.1, read as the reverse complement.
AATGAATTTGTCTAAGATTATGCTTTTAGACCACAAATTAAAAAAAAAAAAAAAGAAAAAAGAAAAAAGTTCTATTTACATATATGGTCCACAATTTTTCCTTGCATGGAATATATATCTCCCTTTTGGAAAAAAAAAAAAATCTATTGATCCTTGTAAGGAGTTGTTCTTATTTTGCTAAGGTTTTTTTTCAACTTTCTTTGTGAATCAAAAACTTTTCAGATTGAAAACTTAAAATCAGAGATTTAAATCCGNTATATATATATATATATATATTTTATGGAAACATACTAGATTGAACATAATTTTAATTGGTGAAATTAGTTTCAGAACCAGTAGCCCTGTGCTAAAGAAATTCAGGGTAAATCCAGAACTGAATACCTGCCTCAGTCAGAAGTGATATCTGAATTTAACCATCTTGCTTGTGGTGAGACCTATTTCTTTTTTGAGGAGGAAGTAATGAAATTTCAGTCGTTCCCATCAGAACTGCTCTACTTTATATAAGTAGTCTTTGGGAGAAAGGAAATAAAAGGAGCCTCTACAGACTTACTTTGAAGTCTTGTATCAAAATCAGAACTTGGTTCTGTCAACTGAACTGAGTAACATCACCAAGGCATTTTCTTGCTTTCTTTAAAAGAAGAACAACACAGCTATTTCAAAGGTTTCAGAACTGTTTGAAACTATTTATACTATAGCTCTATTTGATGGTGAGGGAAAATAATTTTCCATCTTCATCTCTCACTCTCTTGCCAATATAATATTTTTTCTTGTTTAAATATTTACAGCTAACTGAACAAACAATCTACACTAGCTGATGTTTTGACCAGCTGTTTGATATGTGTACCAGGGTGCATGTAATTATGTATTTCATAACATTTTTTCATCATTGCTATAATTATTTTAATGCAACTTTCATCTTTATTTCAATTATATTTAGTTACACACATAAATGTAAGTGGTCCCTGGTCTTCAATAATTTGTTTTCCTCTATGTGTTCATAAACACTGTTTTTTTTCATTGAGCTATCNAGAAAAAAGAAAAAAGTTCTATTTACATATATGGTCCACAATTTTTCCTTGCATGGAATATATATCTCCCTTTTGGAAAAAAAAAAAAATCTATTGATCCTTGTAAGGAGTTGTTCTTATTTTGCTAAGGTTTTTTTTCAACTTTCTTTGTGAATCAAAAACTTTTCAGATTGAAAACTTAAAATCAGAGATTTAAATCCGTATGCAGCACATTATGCTTCAAAGAGTAGAATTTGGGCTGAATTTTCTTTCTTCAAAACTTCTCTCATTTTGTTGGAGTAAAACCTCTTCAGTTTTCTAAACACTGTACCCTACACTTGGTAAGCTCTCTGAAAAACACACCAAAAAATTTAAACTCCATTGCTATTTTGTTTTCACGAACCCACAGAAATAAAATTCTAATAAGGGAAAAAATATAGATTTTGTAGAAAAAACATGACATGATAGGATAGATAGTAATTAAAGGCACACTCACAAAATTGCTTTTGTATTAATTAGCTAGAGGATATTGATACAGGATTTTTATTATTTTCATAATTTTTGGAAACTATTTTGTTACATACATACAGATAGAAAATGGTAAAAAAATCCCNAAGGAAATAAAAGGAGCCTCTACAGACTTACTTTGAAGTCTTGTATCAAAATCAGAACTTGGTTCTGTCAACTGAACTGAGTAACATCACCAAGGCATTTTCTTGCTTTCTTTAAAAGAAGAACAACACAGCTATTTCAAAGGTTTCAGAACTGTTTGAAACTATTTATACTATAGCTCTATTTGATGGTGAGGGAAAATAATTTTCCATCTTCATCTCTCACTCTCTTGCCAATATAATATTTTTTCTTGTTTAAATATTTACAGCTAACTGAACAAACAATCTACACTAGCTGATGTTTTGACCAGCTGTTTGATATGTGTACCAGGGTGCATGTAATTATGTATTTCATAACATTTTTTCATCATTGCTATAATTATTTTAATGCAACTTTCATCTTTATTTCAATTATATTTAGTTACACACATAAATGTAAGTGGTCCCTGGTCTTCAATAATTTGTTTTCCTCTATGTGTTCATAAACACTGTTTTTTTTCATTGAGCTATCAAAACAAGCTCAGCATGTCATTTGTACTTTTAACAGAGAGATGCGCAGATGGTATTTCTCAGGTGAATTTTATTCCAAATTTATGTGCTATTATTTTGTGTTTCCTTTTTTATCCTTTTGAGGTTTTTCATATGCAAAAAAAAGCTCAGTAAAGTTATCATGCTATCAAAATACTGCTTCCCTTCCCCTCCTTCCCTGTAATATGAAATACAGAAACCAGTGTAGAGAATTATAGTTCTGACCACTCTACTTCCACCAGTTTTCAACTCTGTGATTTCCACTCTAGTCCATTCTTGATATTTGTGCTTGAGGACAGTTCAAGCAAATCTGCAATAGGAATGCAGTGTAGTTTTCAACTTAACATTCTTCAAATTTCCCCAATACAATACATTTTAATTATACAAATATCTTCTGAAATATTATTTTAATTTGAATTTTTAAATTCATTTTTCAAGCTCAGTTTGCCTTTCTGACCTTGAACACCAGTCAGTGGTCAGTAAATTGAGGACTCTGTCTGCTAGAAACAGGAATAACGAACGATTGTCCCAGTTCCACTAGGACATGATCTAAGTAAATACTACTAATGTAACTAATGTTACTTTCTGCATCTACTATTCAGCTTTGCAGTCTATTGTGCAGTGTTTTGGATGCTTGTAAACTGCTTCTGTTGTTCCTTAAGTAAGTATATAAAATCCACCTTTTCTGTAAGTCAATTATATAAAAGTCATTACCAAAGCTCACTTTACTGATACTAAACTCCATTATATTTGATAGTTTCACTTACTGGCAGGAATGTCTACTCATAGAGAAGTGAAATATGGTGTAACTGAGTGCTCCAATCTATTTTTTTGTCAGGACTCTAGTCCAAGAACTGAGTCAATTCAATTCAAAGGAAGGGGAGAGGGTTGCCTCTCTGGCTTTAACAGTGTTTGTGAAGTGTTTGTGCAGAAAGACAAAGAAACAGCAGAAAGGAAAGAAAGAAGATATGGGAGTGAAATAAGGTATCTGAGTACACAGAAATCAGGAGGTAAGATATGAAGCAGTATGTTTCTGGACTTAAAAACTATCAGTCCAGGAAACTGGAGAATGTAAAGACTGGTTTTGCAAGTGGACATAAAAGAGATACTAAATGTGACAGAATTTGAAAAATAAATTAAAAGTTATCACATATTTTAAAATATAACAAATATAAATATTTTTATGAAAACTTATGCTTGACAAAACATCTTCAATGTGATTTTTTTATTTTTTTTTAATCAGAACTCATAGAAAATTTATGGAATCACAAATATCTTAAGAAAGAGTGGGATATTATTTGTTATGATAATCATATTTTCCTAGTAGGTAATTCCTAGTAAAAGATGAACCTCCCACTAGGAAACAGGCAAGTAGAAGTCTGTTTCTTATTTTAAAAATAATTAGAAACAAGTTTGAAACAGAAGACAGCAATGTTTCTGTATGAATTCTGCTAATATCCAAGGAACAGGAAATTTATTCCATTTCTAGTAAAGTATGAAAGAGGACAATCCACAAGAAAGCTACTCCATTCCTCAGGGAGAAAAAAAAAAGGTAGAATTAAAATCTTCTCTAAACAAAAGTTTGGAAGAATAAGTATTTAAATGAATTAGCATATGGAGCTAATTCAAGCAAAGACATAGCTGTGAATGTTGGGCAATAATAAGAAATCAGAGCTGTTAATAAGGAACAGCTCATCCATTATTGAAATTGATTGCTCAGAAATGTAAATAAAGACAAATAAAAATTAAAGAACCTAAAATAAATCCTTACAATTTAGTAAAGACTGGCAGGGTTCAACTACATGGGTTTGTTACAAAGCCTTTTAGACTGGAAACACTTGAATTGGATTTGTGTTTGTTTGATTTTTTAACACAGTACAACTTCAGGGAAGTACATGAAATAGACACTGAAATCAAGGCCATTTTGCTGAATTGGATATATTGTCAATTGCTTCTTAAATAAATCACAGTATCCAAATGATTGAATTCTATTTTTGTATAAAAATAGGTTTCCTTTCCAAACATATATTTATAGAAGCCAGTAACCTTTTGCTGAATCAATTCAGTTTCATTTACATCAATACATTTATTTCTCAACTCAGACTTTTCAGTCAGAAGTATTTGCCCATCCAATGCATATTTCCAGACAGCACATATCCATTCAAGCTAACCCAATACAGCTGCATCTGCTATTCTGCTATGAATAAATACAACACTTTTCTATGGAACTGGATTCATATCATTGAAAACAACATATCTGAAGCTATCACACTTTACATTAAATCAGCATGGTGCAACTGCAACCAAGATTTTTCATTTATTTTTCAGCTTCTGCTGAATGTGTCCTCACACGTTGAATAGGCAGTGTTTTGCTGGTCAAAACTTAGAGCTAGTTGAATATATATATTCAGGTATTTTCCAAGTGGAGCTCAAATGCTTGCACTAGTGATGGAAAACCAGGCTTCATTACTCAAGCAATTTTGCTTTTCTGTAACTTCCAATTCTCAGAACTGACAGGTGAAGGGCAAAAGATTCTGGAGACCAACTCTTCAAAATCTCATTACAATCTCTCTCTCTCTTTACTTGCTAAGCGTGAGTTGCCAGTAGTGAAAAAAGCAACTGTTTTGGGTACAGACCCAGAAAGTATGGACAGAGGTCCCTATTATTTCTATTTACACTGTGGAGTGCCAGAGAGAAACTTTATCCATGGGAAATTGGGATTTTAATTTTTAGTTTTTTTTTTTTTTACTTCAAAGTAAGCATGTAGGTGTGAAGAGCTAAGATACGTTGCTGTCTTCCTGCATCAGGACTTTTTTTAGTACTCTTTCATGGTTCCTACACTGATATTTCATTCTGTCTACCATGAAAACATCTTCTGCTCTTCAGTTCTGCAGATGAAAAAAAGGTGAGCACTTTTTCAGACCAAGTCACTTGTCAGTTATCTTTGTTGGTACAACATTTGTGTTTGAAGAAGTACTTGACAGTACTACATATTTTGCCCTTCCCTCTCTCCTCCAGAAGTTAAAAAGCTGATGAAGCAAGAAAATACAGTAAAAAAAAATTTTCTTGCCTATGAAATATGCTTCCAATTAACAAATAATCAGGATGACTATTTTAGAGTGTATATAGTATAATTAGAAAGAGAGCATTTTCTATGTATAATCTTTATCAAAAATATTTTCATGCTGTTCAAGAGATTTTTGTCTGACAGTGGTAAACAAAGTAAAACAAGAATAGTGACAGCTACAAAAAGAGAAATGAATTTCCGGTTAGCTTTTACTCACAAGAAATGATTTTTTTTTTTCCTTAAGCCTAGAATCCACCAAAAGTGACTGATTGAGAAGAATTTTAGAAATTTAGTATGGTAAGCCATGAACATTTCCTCAAAATGATTGTATTGTAAGAGATTAAAATATCAGTCACGTATGCATGGACTTCCATCTTTGCAGCTTTTCTACAGTGAAGAGTAACATCCAGGGAAAGAAAACCACAATTATGTTTTCAGAAAAGGATTTATATTTTCATTATAATGGTTGACCTTAGGCTGCAGATATTTATTCAATACAATTTCTTATAACGACCATACCAAATGTAACCTTAATGATACTCCACAGTTGTGTGATGCAAATTATAATCTGTTCATGATTCCTGATTGTGCAAATGAAGCCTAATTAAGTCTTTTCTATTCAGGGAAACATTAAACATTAAAAGAGGATTTTTTTTAATTGGAAAAGCAAGGTCAATATAAACAATTTAAAAGAATTTGTTGCTCAACACTCTGAAAATGTAGTTTCAAATGCTTTTTATTGGATTCAATTTAGGGGTTCCCCACTGGTTAATTTTTGAAGCACATTTATGAGAACTGCAAACTTCTCTGTGTCCTGGATTCTATTTCTTCATTAAATTAAGATAAAAGTGAACTAGACATACTTTAATAAACAATTACATGTAGCTTTTTGCTTCATAAATCAAAATTTTTTGCTAGAATGATCTTTTCTGCATTTGCTGTGAGCATACATATTTGTCAGTAACAAATATACACTGCATGGTAAGGGTTGACAGAAATTATTTTGAGGTACTGTCCAGAGAAAATAGAGGTCTAACACTTCAGTTTCGATCCGTCCTTCTGAGGAACTTCATCTAATTTGCAAATACTTTCATAGATTACATTTAATTTATAATTTTATTAAATTTCTTAGAATAATGTTTGTTTTCTCTAGATCCAATATATATTATTTAGACTTTAGATAAAACTTTCCTGTACCCAGATACAGTAACATTATGAATGGAATAAAACACACAGTGGAGAAACGGAAGTGAGGAATCTAATATTCAACTTCTTTGAGTGTATTTCAATATAATTTGCACTGTGGAGGATTGCTACAATACAATTACAAAAATACTAACAGAAATACTGACATTAAATGCCACTGGGTTTTTTAAAGTTTTGACTTTTTAAAACTGTGGTTTTTGCAGCATATATAACTTTGTAGTTATATATTTTTATGTTAATGAAAGTTGCAACAACAGATTTTCTGATAGTGATTATAATGGCATTGTGGCTTTAGCACTTCTGAATAGTACAGTTAATCTAAATTCATAAATCTGATGTTAACAAAACCCTTCTATGATCTGTAATAACCTCTTTCCCGCCCTTCACCCTATCCCCTAACCATATGACCCAAAGGTCTACTCACTGCAAGTGCTGGAATTGTGTCAGAAAACTTTCCATCACTAAGGAAAACACACTCAAGAATACGTTGGTTTTTTTTTTAACTGTCCTCTACATAAGCCCATTCAGAGAAGGCCTTCAGAAAACTTTTCCCCTCCCTCCCTTCCCCTCTTCCTTCTGCTTTTCTGTCATCTCATCCTTTTTTTCTCTCCTTCCATCATCTCCTCATTTTGTTTTTCTCTGTTTCACTCTCTTAATTCTCCGCCTCGAAAAGTTCTAACCTTTCCTACCTTTTATTCTGATTCATCTATGGATTCCTACCAGACATTCTCGTTCCTTGTGGGCTTCCTGTGCTGCAGAGGTGATATTACACTAGACAATATTTTAACATCAGAAATGAAGAAAAAGAAAGTACACATTAAAAAAGTAAACAGTTTTGAAACTTTTGAGGTGTAAGTTCAATTTCTTTGTAAGTAGTGATTTAGACCTTTTAATCTATCCTTATGCAAATCTGTTGCTTTACATTCAAATGTCTCTGCTGCTTATCTAAGCTTTTTTACAAGAAATGGCTTACCTTGTATTGAATTCTCCATCTCCTCCCCTCCCTCAGTTCAAAACTGAAAACCATTGCATGCTCATAAACCTCAGATTTTGTAGTAAACATCACAGAAATATTTTGCATCATCTGATTTTAGGCTAAGACTTGGAAATTTTGCTACCAGATATGTATAAATTTTTTATATATGCATTTGCCATATAGATAGGGATAAGCTGGACTTAAACTCTAATCTCTGCCTCAACTGAACTTCATAAGGCCAGAAATTGAAAAATGAAATTTTCTCTTCCGTGACAACAACAACAACGAAAAAAGCAATTATAATTTCTGCCCACGCAATATTTTACATAAATCTCATTATGGCATCTGGACAGCTATTACTCTGGTTATTCAACAACCTTGATGAGCTCTCTTTTTAAAGATGATCTAGCATCTATTTTTAGTATAGCACAAAAGCATGCTTTCAGGATGTAATTTTAATACGTTGTCATTCCTCTCACATTTTTAGTACAAATCACTAAAAGACATGTGCCATGAGTCTCATCTCAATCCTATTTTAGTTAATGGAAAGAATCTCTCTGACTCTAATGGATTTGGACCCATTCCTTTTTCATTTGGGTAGGTTGTTAAACTCATCCCTTTTCCAAGAGTTTTGGAAAAAGAAAGTCTCTTCAAGGCTTGGTCTGCATTTTATGTTTTGATTTGCTTTTTTTGTTTTGCTTCAAAGATGAATGGGAAAATGTCTTTCTGGAGAAATCAAATTTTTTTCAGTTTCATTAGTATTAGGAGAGGTGATAGTTAAAGATATTCGATGAGTTCATGCCTGTACATAAACATACACACACAAATACAAAACCTCAAGTGCACGTATGCATATGATTTGTTGTACTCTTTATCATATGAAAGAAAACATTATGTGTTTTTCTGTTCACCTCTAAGGAATGAACAGTATTAAAATTTCTAGAACACCCAATCATAATTACTTTAGATACGCAGGCTATCAATCTACTGTTATGAAAAATTACTCTACAATTATGACATGATATTACCCTGAAAGACGATAAGTCAGATCTCATGGACATGGGAATAGGATACTAAAATTTAGGGGGTGGAAAAAGCATAGTACACTGTGGTTCCTCAATAAGAAACTTTCCAGAAACTAATTTGTTTTCTGTATTTTATCTCAAAATAAGAGGAAAACAGCATAATCCCTCTGAGATAGTTAAAAAGGTGTTTTGACAGTGCAGCATATGCAACCAAGCCCTGCCAATGGCTGTCACATCAACATATGCCCAGAGTTTCCTTGGTACAAACTGTTCCTGGCAGCTGCAGGCGATGTTATTACTATTAGAGCCATTTGATGTTTATGTCCTGACTTGTTTTGAAGTGCAAGTAGAGCTGGTAAGTGATAGAGAAAAATAATTACAAAGATTGTGTTTGCGAGAATGTGTAAGAGGCCTCTTTATTCCAATTGCTCCTGTGAGAAACATGCACAGTAACAATGGAATAGCCCAGTTGCAGGCACTTTTCCACCTTGTGCCAGTGCTATCACTGCAGAGAATGCGCTAGAAAATGAGAAGGGAGTAAGTTCTGTCTCTCAGAGAACAGGATATTTAAAGTGTAAAATTTCTAAGTAGGAGGTAAAAACCACCAGTTTGTCTAAGGGTAGAATATCATCCTCCATGTCCTGGGAAGGTCTGGGAAGGTACACTGAAAGGGTCTTAGCTGCCAAGGTAACTGCATTCACTGACAGTTCTTCTGTAAGCAAAAGTAAGCACTAAGGCTGACTTTCAGCCTGCAAATGTTCATGACTAAAGATAGTCTGCATGTATACATGAGAAATACATACATGCTAAGCAGTCAAATAGAATATTGGTTTTGGGGTAATACCTAATGGGTGAGAAACTTCACAGCTCCTTTTGGCTTCCTGCTATTATTCCCATAGTAAGCATGCAAAAATCCCTAGACTGCTCTTGCAAATTTCTACACCCACAAAGTCAAGTGCCACAACCTAGAGTCAGACTAACCTTCATGCTCAAGGCACTAGTTTTATTAATTTATTAAATTTTCTATAGGTGTAGAGCTTGCTATTTATGCTGAATAATGACATCTCTCTCTACAAAAATATGCCAATATTCAGGATATTCCTGATATATTCCATACATATCAGGAAAGCAACAAAGTAAAAAAACCCCAAAAAACAACAACAACAAAAAAACCAACAACCCTCAAATCATATACAATCTCTTTCCAGGAAGAAAACATGACTGCATTTTGTGTGTAGTGCAGCATGCATCTGTGTCTGTTCAGCAATTATCATATTTACAGTGTTGGAGTATTCATTGATCTGGTTAGTAATTGGTATTTAAACCAATTTAAACTCTTTGATTAGGTGACAGTTGCCCAAAATAAAAGCCAACTTACAACAAAAGTAGATTCTTTTTATTATGCTGCCTGGTAATAGGTTATGTACTTCTAAGCAAGCAGTAGGAACAACGAATAATTACCTCAGTGGGAGATTTGTGGTTTCCTTGCAATGTGATTGCATATGCTGCAGATGGTACGGGAAAAAAAATCAGCCAGCACATGTTAAGTCTGCTGGACTGATATTGGTGCTATTCAGATCAGTAGACTAAACACTGTCCCTACACCCTAGACAGAGAGAATTCCTATCTCTATGCACTGTCATCCTATCTGTCTGGGTGGCATAAATTACTGTATTCCATGTTTGACAGATATGTATATCTGTCAAACAGATACAGTTAAATGTGTAGTAGTTAAGTGTGTTAGACTGCAAATGACTCTGTCAGAAAAATTACTTTTCTGTTATAAGCTGGTTTTCCCTATCAGCATTTTCTGGACCCTCCAAGGTCCACCTTAGAAGAATACATGAGGAAAAAAACAGACACACTTGCAGTTTTAGTGATGATAATTATTATAATGATTCAAGTGGGGTAAAAAAAAATGGATTTAAATGTGAATACAATGAATATTCTCAAGAAACAAACAAATCTCAGTTTTTCCAAATCAGAGCATCAGAGACCAGACCTGGCTGGCTGCCTGAAGAATACAGTGTGTTCTAAGCATTGAGGTCTAACTATACCACACAAATAGTTGTGTAGATTATTTACACTTGAGGAAACCTGTCACTATTTTAGACCACAAACGACACAGACTCCGAGAATCAGAAGGCTAAAAATGACTATTTATTTAGGGGTAATGTCTCCCTTATATACTATTTTACACAGCCCAATTTGATTATTGAAACAAAGGCAAACCTTTTCAATCACATTGGTCAAACCAGAGGGACATCAAGAAGTCCCTCCTGTCAGAAGGAATGAATAACATAAAGTACTGTTACAAAAACATTGATCATGTTTACCAAGTGTTTCCTGGGAAAGAAATTCAGAAAAACCAAAACATCAGGCCTGGAACCAGGGCTACAGAAACCGGTAAATTTTTTTTTGGTTCTTCTTTAAAACCCAGATTTGAGGTGATGCTTGTATAGTGTCACAGGAATAGAAAGGAATGGCTGAGCTGAATTCTCGTGAGAAGGCACCTAGTGTCCCTGTTCTTCATCCAGGACTTTTCTTTCATCCTCAGCTTTTAGAAGAATGCTCTTTTTCATCACTTAATTCTCCACTACTGTCCAGAAATCAGGTGAAATAAGTTTGAGTTAATGTTCTAGCAGAAAACTATTATTGAAGATATTAATTTTTAAACTAGTTATAGTTTTTGTGCTACTCTTTTCATTAGTTTGGATTTACATACGTCTACAGTGTATTTCAATAGGTTTTTTAAAGACAAAGACTTTAGAAATGTAGCCATTAGAAATATATATTTATGACACAGCTTTATCTAGTGGCTGTGTCCTTAGCTTTAAGGAATTTTAAAAAAAATCTGACTTCAATTAAAGCTTTAAAAACCTGTATTCATTTCAATATTTCATGGGATATATGTGTGATATTATTTAATATGGATGGGAGAACAACAGTGGTATTTTACACAGCCTGAAGTAGTGACTGAACTACCTCATATAACAAGAGGCTAAGCATGCCATCAGTGTTGTTCTGATGCTAATTTACTGTATGGAACAGAGCGAACTACAGCTAATAAAGACATACTGCTTTGCTTCAGAATCTACAAAGTTTTTGTATTTTATACCCTATACTGCAAAGACTACAGCTTACATCATAGTGAAAATAAATTTAAGAAGCAAACTTTTGATGCTGAAATTAAAGCTGAATCAGAAAAAGAAAGGGGCTGCACTATAATATATGATTTTTAAAGTTAAGGATGCATGTCCTGCATTTTTATAGCAATGCGATATTCACCTGAAGTAAAATATATAGAGAGAGATGGAAATAGATCCCTTGTCCTTTAGAAATGCTTAAATATTGCTGCAACTACAATTGTTTAGGGGAAAAGGTAAATGTTTAATATTAATGACTAAATACTGTAAAAAAATAAATATTTTTATTTATTATAATAAATGCCATTTATTATTCTACAATTATTTATATTTATACATTTTTGTTTTAAAAGTAAGAAAATTTAATCACTGTCTTTTTTAAAATAAAACCATATGTGATACTCTGAATTAAAAAGCACCAAAGGGATAATTTAATTATTCTTCTGCAAGACACAGGAGTTTAGAAAGTCATGATAGATTATTTAAAAAAAAAATACAGATTTGATAACCCTTATTTTAGCTCTCTGTAAACCTCTTGGTAATTTAACAAGTGCTGAGAGAAGTGAGGCTTTGCTTGTTTTAGTTAAAAAATAACATCTGCCTGGCCTTTCTAGGCAAGGACCTGTTCACATAACCATTGGAGCCAATTTAAGAAAAAGGCAGTCTGTCACTCACCGCTGTTTAAATCAATTTATAGATGCTATTATCACGGGAACTAATCAATGTACACATTTTCGTAAACTTGGCAGCAGTGGCAGGCTTCCAAGAACATATTTCAAATATGATTGTCAAGGATACACCTTTGCTATTTTGAGTACTTTATATATAAATACAGTAAAATAATTCACATTGATAAAAGACTGAAAAATATGCATATGCTTTATATCTATTTGGGATAATATTGACTGCAGATCTTCAATGAGTCGTGCACATTGGATTCTTTTTAGAATGCAATAGGTCAGTTGTAGAAGTCCATAAATAAAACAGGAATTTGGAATAAATGATGGCCTGGCAGCCCCACAATGCTGAATAAAGTTATTGTAGAGAGCTGATGCTGGCTGGATGCCAGGCCCCCACCAAAGCCATTCTATCATTCCACAGTTGGACAGGGGAGAGAAGGGTTCACAAGTTGAGATAAAGACAGGGAGAGATCACACATGAGATACTGTCATGGGCAAAGCAGCCTAGAATTGGAGCTATTAAATGAATTTATTACTAACAAAATCAGAGCAGGATAATGAGAAGGAAAATAAGCTCTTAAAACAGCTTCCCCCGACTCTCCGTCCTTCTCAAGCTCTACCTTCTCCCCCAGGGGCACAGTGAGGTAGGGAATGTTCAGCTCATCGCACATTATTTCTCCTGCTGCTCAGTTAAAGGAATTATTCCCCTGCTGCACCATAGGTCGCTCCCATGGGAAACAGTTCTCCATGGAATTCTCCAGCATTAGTCCATCTCATGAGCAACAACTCCCTGTGAACTGCTGCAGTGTGAGTCCATCCCAAGGGCAAGAGCACCCCTTAAACTGCTGCAGCATCGGTCACTCTTCCACAGGGAGCACTCCTTGGACTCTTTGGAGCTGCCAAGCATTGGCTCTGCCAGGCATGGAGGAAGCTTCTGACAGCTTCTCACAAAAGCAACCCCTGCTACCAAATCTTAACCATGCAAACGCAATACAGTACTAACTCCCAAAGACAGCAGTAGTATTCACAAAAACAAAAAAACAAAGACAAACCTTCTGAAGAGATTCTCCAAGTTATTCCATAGTTAAGATGGTCTCAAAGGCTTCCCAAAAGTTATATTCCCTGGAGTTTACTTTGAATTTCTCTTTTGCTAATTCCTGATGTTTCTCTTCTGAAGTTGTGGCAAATTTTCTTCATTTAATTTAATCCTTTATTTCTCGAGCAATGCTGCTAGGATTTTTAAACTATGCTCTGGAATATAAGCATCCATTTACTCCTCTATTCTATTTTTCATGTTTTTATGGATAGGACATGCAGTGTTTTGTCCCGTTATTTTTTCTCTCTGTTTATCAAAGGCCTCTTTTTTTACATTTTCTCAGAAGCTGATTGTCACTTGATTACTGTAATCCATCAAGTTTTCACCTTCCTCTGCATAATCTCAGAGTGCTTTTCAGCAGGCAGTTAAGCAAAGACAAAACTGGACCCTTGTGTTTAGATAAGCTTTAATAATAATAAAAATAAAGACAAAAACAACTATTTTATGGGTAAAGCAATTTTATCACCTTCTTGTGCTCATCTGAGAAAGTAATTTTTAGAAATTTAAATGGAATGGAAAGAAGGGTTTGTTTCCAAATTCAACTTACTGTGGTCTGTCAGAGATAAAATCAGCACCAGCAAAAGTTAACTGGTAGGCTATTGCCCATTCCCCTTAATTTACACACTTGACTGATACATTGACAGCAGACTTCTTCAGGTTAGACATCAGACACAGAGTTAATTTTGTAGCAAGTACACGAATATCAGCAGCAGGTGAAGCAAAATAACTTTACATATATATTTAAATGTCAAGAACGTTGATCAGACTGGCAATTTTAAATCTTTATTTTTAATCTGTACAGTAGGAATTCCTCTTAAATTAACAGGAGGAGAAATACTGGAGGTGAAGAAGCCTGGATGCTCGTAGGAAATGAAAGGGGTAACAGCAAAGAGTGATTTAATGTCTACTAATCTGATATACTCCTTGAAGGAACAAACCCAACATGAAGTAGCATAATGACAGGATGAATTAAGTTAGGATAGTCTGAAAGACTTCACTGAGTTTAGAAGTGACTTGCTTTAATCAAGACTAATATATTGCTGATTAATTCCTTAATTGTAAAAGTTTTTCTAAGAGTAAGGCTATTGGCTATTAGTTCTGCATGTAAGAATACCAAGTTAGCTCTTCTGAATATTTCTTTAGGAAATTTTTTTTCCTCCTGAAGTTTCCTTTGTGGAATATTTATAATTACTGCATCTTATTAAAAAATAAGATTTATTTCAGTAATACGATTTTTGAATGGCTTCTAATAATTCAAGGTTAATATGGATAGATTCAAAAGAGATTTACTACATGTTTCAAAAAGCTCAAAATTTTATTCTTGGATTTTAGGCATAAATTTAAAATATTTCATGAGAATTTGAGCTCATGAAGAGCCTAGAACAGACATATTTTTTTTTTTTTTTTACTTTGAGTTCATTCAGTGTAAAGAAAGAACTGAATAGATCAAATTGGTTTTTGATGTCCAGGAAGCAGAATAATGGAAAAATTGTATAAATGGCATTCCATAATGGCAATTCCAAGGAACTGTTAAGAAGAAAAACAGAAATCTGTTATAGAAGTTATCAAGACTAAAATAGAAATAAAGGAGATAATATAGGAGATAAAAAGAGTGAGATATGGTTAAATGCTGTTTCAAACAACTATGATGCATACATTAGAAGGTGACTCACTCTTTGCTCAGGAACC
This sequence comes from Hylia prasina, assembly GCA_013397195.1. Taxonomy (NCBI): domain Eukaryota; kingdom Metazoa; phylum Chordata; class Aves; order Passeriformes; family Sylviidae; genus Hylia; species Hylia prasina. The sequence goes on along the minus strand of VYXD01008280.1, from coordinate 315,126 downwards.
AAAAATTATTTTTATGTATAGTGACACTAATCATTGTCATTTGAAATGTTTAAGCACTTTACTCTGAGAGTGCAGCCAGTGAACACATAGGTATGTAGCTTGGTTCTCAATGTATCCTAAGCAATAGTTTGCAAAGAAAAAGAGTAAGACTTGCATGGTTCCGGGTCAGCAGGGTGCTGAAACAAATCTCCTGGAAAATCTGACCTGCTGTCATCCCTGGTAGGTGCACATCACTGATCAGCCATGGTAACTTTTCAGGTGAGATGTTAGGAGATAGTGGCCATGTGACCAGTTAGGTGTGGGAATGGGAGACACAGAGGCAAATGACCTGGAAATATTCCAGTCAGAGGATCTAAGTTATTAGAAGGTCACTTTTCTTCTTTTGCTTTCATAGTCATACCTATTGTCTTGCTGGTCATGGTTACCTTATAAAAACTTTACGCTAGATTCTAAATATTATTTTCCTGTAAGTGATTATTTGAAAATAGCTGCTCAAATTATCTTCTTTGGTATTTCCAGACAGAAAGTCTGAACAGTTTTAAAAATATTTTCAAATTACTAATAAACACTGTCTTTATTGCTTATTTTAATTTCAGGGTTTTTTTATTCTATATCATTTTCCCTCAGCCTGTCTCACAAAACATATGACAGCAAGAGAAATGCTGATCTGAAAACACACCAATGTGAAAAGTTAAAAATTTTTATTCCCACCAATCACTGATTCATTTTGGAAAATATTTGACTAGGATGTTTTGAAGAAGCTCAACAGAGACACCAAGGGAAAAAGCCAGTGATAAGCCAGAAACTAGTTTAAAAACGTTCCCAGAAATGTCTGTCCTGTACTCAGTACAGCTCTCCATCAGAATCTCCCAAGAACAACTGAACATTTTATGAATAAATTACTGTAATGAGTAGGCAGAAATCTGTAGTGTTGGATTAGTTTCATTAATACTGAAAATGTCTCTATTAGCCCAAGAGTGGGTCTAATGTCAAATTTAATGTCAAATGAGTGTTATTAGAGACAGTTTTTTAGCAGACTCAAGAATACTCATTTTCTTACAGTGTGTGCTGCAATACAGATGTTCTCTTCATATGGGTATTATTTGAACAATGACTGTTAAGCATAAAACTTAGATCACTAAGTTGTGATATAAGAATGTACATTTTGAGATGTACATTTAAAATGTACATTAAGCATGTACATTTTAAGAGATGACTTACTGTACTGTAGGTCTTATTTTGATTGGTTTTGGTTACTCTGTTTAGCTGAGAGGAGTAATTATTCCTGATATCTACTATTCTGATGAAGAGACAAACATCCTTCAAACTTTTATGTAAGACTTAAGAGGAATATTTTTTTTCACTCGTACTTGTCATGGCCCTGAGAGCACCACTAGTCCTGACTGTCCCTGCTAAGCCCCCACAGGGGCTTCCTCCCACCCTGTTTCAGCCCAGCAGGGAGCCATCAGTCCCTGCCCCAGGCATTTTCCCTGGATGTTGGTCTCCAGCTCTTTCTGTGTTGGTTTGTGCATCCAGCCTTGTCTATATTTAGTGAGTGTATGTTTAGAATGGTAATATGTATTCAGTCTGGGACCTAGGGAGACAGAATTTCAGCATCCTGCTTCTCACCTGGAGGGTGACAAAACCCCTTGGCTTGACCAATGAGCAACTCTGGCTCCAGTGGGGCTGGAAAGAGCAATCCCATGTCCCCAAAGACCACTGTATTCAGCTCTCTTTAACAGAGCTGATGTTTACCTTTATCCATGTCATGTTGCTATCCTGATTTCAAATATGTGTTTTAATTTCAGATATTTCCTGCTGGTTGCCTGTTACTGCAAGTGGCTGGGAATTCAATGTTTGGTTGAAAAAAGTGCTCAATGATGGTAATGGGTGAGCTGAATGTCCTAATAGAGGTGCCTGTTGCCCCTGTGCATCCTGCTGACTTGCTTGCAGCTATTTGCAGAATTTCCTGCAGCCCTAAGATTTCACACACTCCTCCAAGACATCATGACACCTTTTAATGTTGAAATTTACCTCCTGTGGCATCCTCCTGTAAAAGGTAATATTTGGGAAACGAAGAAAAATATCTTCATCTCAGAGAACTCATCTTCCAGCCTTTCAAAATGAAGATTTATTTTGATCTTCTGAGTTTTGCAAAATCATGACCTGACTTCACATTTCTATTAATGAATTTATTGTTTTGTTTTTTAGCAGTATGCTGCCATCAGACAGGAGATATTCCAGGCTGTCTTCAGCTTCACTGGGGCCACTTGAATTTTAAAAAGCCGCATGTAGGTTTGATTTTTTTTTTTCCTCATTGCATCATGTACATAAGACACATTTTAAATCTTTCCTTTCTATAAAAGATTACATGGGATCTCTGTAGAAAATCACTGCTCTCTGTGGTTGGTAGCAGCCTTAAGATATCTCCTGCCAGAGCCCAAAGGCTGACAGATCCTCATTGACAAATCCTGGTTTAGGCCTCAGTCGTCCCCAAGGTCAGGGAGTAAAAGGAGGGCTGACGTGGCAGGAAGGGCATTCCAAGCTCTCATCTAAATTAGTCAGTTTTTCTGACTCTTATTGAAGTTTTTAATGGAATATGTACCAAACATAGGCCAACACACAGAGGAAGAAGTTTTTAATGTAACAGAGTTTTACTTAGATTGCAGCTTGGATCTCAATTGCCAATTATTTCAGTAGCATCTGACTAACTTCCCTGTACTCCACACACACAGTATTACTTTTTCCTGATAGCCTTCCAGTTGCTTGTCTTTCTGTTCAAACTTGTCTGAGAGCAAATGAAGGCATTCCTTCTGTCAATGTTAAGGATTCTGTATTCAACTTTATTTTCTTGCAGAAAATGTAGATGGTCCTGAAATATGCCTCTTCCTGATAAGTTTTTGCAAGTGTGTCTATGGAAGTCAATGTGGTGACTTGGCCACCAGCAATTGTCTGCTGGATGTGTGTAGATGCAAGTGGAAGGATTATTTTGGAAAGCACTAGCAAGCATGAGACAGCTGGAGCACAGTGTCAACACAGTTGTCTGACTCCAAACAGACACTGAGGTTTCCAAAGGGTTAAAATGTGGTTGGGTCAACTTCAGCAGGCACTTGTGCCTTGCTAAGGCATACAGTACAGACACTAGCAAGCATGGCCACACTCACATCAGGCATTGAATAAAGTGATTTTTGGCATGAACAACAACTGGCAGTAGTTGTAACTCACATTTGTTCCTTTGGAATTAATTGTTGCTAAACTTCTGTATAAAAAGAAACACAAATATTGCAAAACCCAAATCATAAAGAAATAAAAGACTTTTCACTAATTTTCAGATAACTTTCAACTTGGTCTGAAAGGAAATTGGTATTCAGGAATACCTTGTTGTTAAATGTACTGTTACTAAAACAGCTTTTGTGAGATGCCTTTCATTTGAAAGACAGGTAGAGAATCTTTTAAATTATCAGCTCCCCATTTTATTTTTCATTATATGTTTTTCATTCAAGCCTAAATTTTGTGATATTCTGGTTTAGACTTTTCCTGGGTTTGGAAATGTTATAAATAATAAAATTTAAAATTTAAGTTAAGCAAAGAATGTAGTTCAAGAGTGTTTATGCAATATACTTTTCCTTTTTTTCTTTATTTCAGTTCGGATGATAACTGCACATCTGGTGTGGTTCATTTGCAGCTAGATGAGGCTCTGTCAAATGGTCCCACTTCAATCACACAAAACTTACACAATAAGCATCTGACCATCTTCATCCTGTTTTTTTCACATTGGCCTATTGCTCAGCTTTTCAAATCCTCAGAAAAGCTTTTATCTGATGACACTGCACAGTGAGTGTCACAAAAGAAAACAGAGAAATACATTAGAAGCTATGACTGCAAAGGTTATGTTAAGAATATGCTAGAAAAAGTCAAGAGCTGTAATGGAAAAAAAACAACATATTAGTGATCTTTTTATACTTTAAATTTCCTTTGATTCCATGAATTTCACTCTTTCATAACTTCTATTAAAAATGTATAAACTTTTTTGTTAGTCTGTCACAATGTGGAACCAAACAACTGAGTATGATAGAATTCAATTTTTCTGCAGAAGAGCCATTCCCTTGACACAGTGGCTGGGATCACCCAGTCAAAGCCAGAGTAAAGGTTAGGAAATACATCACAGTCAGTATGGCAGGAGGCATTTGATAACACCACAAATAACCTTATCCTTGCAAAGATTTGAAAACAGGAGGGAGGGAAGGAGAAAAATGAAACAGGAAGATTTTTCAGAGCATGAGAACTCCTTTCCAGAAACCCTTTTTTCACTTTTCTGCACCAATACCTTTCAGTTATTAACTTTTTTCCCTGCTTAAAATGAACGCAGACTTTCTGGATGAAGAGACAAACAAATAATAAGACTTTCCAATATGAAACTTGCTTGATGCTTTGAGTTAAAAATAATTAGATCCTAAAACACAGCCTTCTTAGGCCTGTATAGAGAGTGATATATATAAATTAGTTTTGATGGCTCTAACAGTGAGGTAATCCAAAACCCTGTAATGATGAAAAATGCTTTCCTGCAAAAATGTTAGTAATTATAACAGTACAGATCTTAAATACTACATTAGGAGTCCCACTGAGAAAGCTAATGATTTTTCCCAATTATGTTTTAGAAATACAGTCTTCTGTGGAGACAAAACTCAATTTATGGGACATAGCAACAGACACAGTGTAGTTCTGCTGGCCAGGGGGGTATAAAAAATTTAGGTAGAATTAGGTAGTTTTAGGTAGAAATCTCTGGGGCTACAAGATCCTTTAAACTGCAGAGTCAAATTAGATTTCATTCCAGCCCTTTTGCTCCCTTCTTTGTTGTCAACCACATATTTTTAATCACACTACCCAAGTTACTACCACTGGGTGAGATGACATTTTAATTGTTTAAAATTTGCCATTTTAAAAACATATTCTTCAAAATATATTTCCTTCATGGCATAGATTTGTTAACCTCACTTTAAGGATCTGAAACCTTAAGGAAGATCTTAAATAGAAAGCTTTGGTGTACTTTTTTTGGCCATTTTAATTGATTTCTTGACATGAAATTTAGCCTCAACATTACAGTAACATAGATATGTGCCTTTAATTAAATCAAAGCTTTCAATTTCTTCAGATGGCCATGAAAGACAGTTTCATGTGACTTATTTCCCAAAGTAGCAATACTGCTTGTTTCTCTCTGAGCTGCAAAAATAATATTACAGAGAACATCATGAATAATGCAAGAAGTCTGATTTAACACCAGGATTATTTCTGGCATTCAGTGTCTGTGAGTAGCATATTAATAGCATATATCAGTTTTTATGATTGAATGATAGAAATAACGAACTGGCACTGAGCCTTTGTGATTACTCGCCAAAAATGGGATCTGTTCACTAAATCAAATAAATTTTATGTCTAAGTTTAAGCAATTCAGTGAGTTGGACTAGAACCTTGGCTTTTGCTTTATTTTCAACTGTTATGTGAATTTACATGAGACTGGTTATTGTGATGGTCACAAGGAAGTAATATGTTGCTAATTTAAGAATTATGCACCATGTAAATGTAAAATACATGTATGCCATAAAAATGACCTGTGACTTTCAGAAGAATATGATGAATCCTGTAGCAGAAATAAAGCAATATTCTGTCTTGACCATCCCCACAACATCATTTTCAGGTTCTGGTTTAGCAGGGAGAACTCAAGACCTGTAGGGCTGTTTCAAGTTTCTCAGCATTATAAATAACAAAAGAGATTACCAGAAGAGGAGCCCTGGAAAACAAAATTTGCTGTTGCTGTTTTTCCTTCAGTCCGCACACATAAATGTCTTTCCTTGGCAGCAGCCAGCCTGGCTTTTCCTCCTGTACAGCAGGAGGACAAACCATTTCTGTTCTGCTGATCACTGCAGCCTGGTGCCCAGACTACCAGAATAACTCTATCACTTATCCAGCTCTGAAAGTAGTTTGGGGATAAAGCCAACATTCTTTTAATCCAAACCCGACCCCCTTTTAAAATCTTCTCTCAGCTATTTGCATCCAGCAAAGCTGAAATATGAACTTGATTTGTAAAGGAAGATGCGTATGGAAATGAAAACCTATTTGATCAAGGTGTTCTACAGCACTGCAGTATTTTTCCCATAGAAAACAGGTGATTTACCAGTGAATTTTTGGAACCGAAGTTGAAGGTGTAACAGAGGCAGTTACCACAAATGTCAATTAGTCTGGCAAAACCTCTGCTTTGAATACTCTTTTCAAGCACTCCTCAGACCTGAAATAGGGTCATAAATGCAGAGATAAATCTCTTTAAAATGTAAAGGTTCCTACCAAACTGCAGCAAGCACAAACATGAACACTGCAGTACAGAGCACTAGATGCAAATAGCTAGTCTTAATTAGTAAGCTGTTGTGGCATTTGATTTTGTATCCAAGAAAAGAGCAAAAATCTCAACAGGAATTCGTATTTAGGACCCCTGATATATTAGCAGCTTTTAATATCAGAGATTAAATCTGAATCTCTATTAGGGTGATTTTTAATTTTTTTTTTTTTTTTTGCTATCATTTTTTACTCGTGAAAGAAAGAAACAAAGACTGCCTACTCTTCTACCTTTAATCCTAAAATATTTAAATGGTGGGAATAATGAAATGCACTGCGGATACCTAGTCTGAAGGGCTTAGCATTTTTTCCCATCCCTGTGAAATATTTTGTTTGGCCTTTTCGCTCTAAATCTGATTCCTGTTCCATTAGGCATAGATAAATATCTGCTTCCAGCCACAACAAGCTAGTTTCACTAAGCACAATTACGGATTAAAACACTCCATGTGTTCTCCCAGCTATACAAGGAAATCATGATTCTAAACAGACAATGTCCCTGCTTTGTTTATTTGGTTCTCTTATTTTGTATTTTGCATTTTGCATTTGTGATGTTGTATCATAGTTACTGTAAACATTAGATTTTTTTCTTTTAAAAGGTGTTAGAAAATCAGAAGACTGTGCTTTAGTGCATTTTTACATGTGGGAAAAACCAACAAACAGAGTAAAACCTCCAGTGTATCTGAACTTGAAGAATATAATGTTGTGGGCAGTTTCTTATGACTGAAAGCACAAGGTAGTAGAAACCTTTGTTCTTTGATTTGCAGCTGAAATACCTTTTCCTGTCTGTTCTTTTGGGAAATAGGATGGAAATTGTCATTCTTCCCTGGCTAGTCTACTTTCCAATGATCATTTTATTGTAAGCTATATTTAATTTGCCTGTGAGAGGTTACATGCCCATTTTTCAAAATGTGAATAAGAATCTCCTATACAGTGAAAAACTGTAAGTGCAATACCTTAAAACTTACACCTGTTAAGTCCACTAGAATGGTCACTGTGTTGCCAGCACATACGCATTTAAAATCTTTCAAACTCAGCTTTCATCTTTTTTCTCAAAGATTGCAAAGGCCACTACACTGAGATCCTTTTCTTCTTATAAGTCAGAGCTCTGTTCACTTTTTCAATTGTTAATTGATTCTGACATTTTCTTTTGAGTTGTAATTGCTTTTTGCAGCTTTACACAGGTCCATCTTGCTTTTTATTAAGGGGGTTATTGTGGTTTAACCTCAACCAGCAACTCAATACCACAGAGCTGCTTGCTCACCACCCTGCCGCAGGATTGGGAGGAGAATCAAAAAAAGAGTAAAACCCATGGGTTGAGATAAGAACAGTTTAATAACTGAAATAAAGTAAAAATATAAACCAATAATAACCATAGCAATAAAAATGATAACTATACCAATACCAATAATAATAATAAAGAATAATAAACAACAATTACAGTATAATAGTAATGAAACCAGAGACAACAGAAAGGGAGAGGACTAAAAGCCAAGACAAGTTATGCCCAAAACAATTGCTCACCACCCTCTGACTGATGCCCAGCCTGCCCCTGAGCAGCAATCAGCCCCTTCCCAACACTACCCTCAGTTAATTTACTGAGCATGGCATTCTGTGATATGGAATACCCTTTTGGCCACTTTGGGTCAGCTGTCCTGGCTTGGGCCCTTCCTGGCTTCTTGTGCAGCTCTGCACTAGCAGAACATGAGACATTTAAAAGTCCTCGACTTAAGGTAAACATCATTCACTCAGCAACAACTAAAACGTCAGTGTGTTATCAACATTATTCTCATCCTAAATCCAGCATTTCACCAGCTACTAGGAAGAAAATTAACTCTGTCTCAAATGAAACAATGACAGGAAAAACAAAGAGACTAATCCATCCAGTCTGTCTTCCCAGTTGAAGGTAAGAATCCAAAAGCGATGAGAATAGCAAACCACGGCTACAAAATATATTCAGCTTCCAATGAAAATATTTCATAAAAGGAGACATAGGCAGAGTGCTACTTGTTCTGTCATAGATCCCAGTTTTAAACATTTCTGCACAGTTAAAAATCTGAACACTGATTTTCAACACAGTATAAATCTGCAAAAACTTCAAGAGTACAACGACAGGTAAAAAAGTAAAATATGAGTCAATAGACTTAATTTTTATTATTATTATTATTATTTTAATTCTATAAGAAAAATAACTATAGCTCTTTATAAATATTCTATGTCCCTATATAATTACTGAGAATATTTAAGTTCCTCTCAGGTAAATTGTAAAAGGTCAGTTTTCAAAACATGCTCATCTAAATATTTTAGCAAGCATGTTTTAAGCTTTTGATGCTATTTCTCAAACCATCCAAAAAATGTAAAAACACTGTGGTATGTTTGGTTTGCCAGCAGCTGCTCTGTGTGGGAAACACAGAATCTTATTTAATACCTCCTCAGAGATGGCAAACAGATGGTTTAATGCACTCTTGAAATGCTTGTGCTTGAGATTCAATTATTTTTGTTCAGTTAACAGCCTATTCCTACTTTCAGGATAAAAGGATTTAACTTCCTGATCTTAAGGTCATATAGTTAGTACAAGCTAGCATTTAAATATTATACAGTTTGATTAAGATTCCACTTTTGTTTAAGATTTCCAGATCTCTGAGATCATGAAGTTCAACCTTTGGACCACCACCATGTCAACGGGACCACAGCACTAAGTGCCAGAACCAGTCTTCATAAACACCTCCAGGGACAGTGACTCCACCAGCTCCCTGATCGGTCCATTCTAATTTTTAATCACTTTTTCTGTGAAGAATTTCTTCCTAATATCTAACCTGAACTTTCCCTTGCACAACTTGAGACTAGACTGGTTGCTGGTTGCCTGGGACAAGACCCAAGCCCCATCTGGCTACAACCACCTTTCAGTGGTTGTAGAGTAAGGTCGTCCCTGAGCCTCCTTTTCTCCAGGCTGAACAACCCCAACTCCCTCAACTGCTCTTCAAAGGATTTCTTCTTCTTTCCTTTCCCTCCCCCTGAGTGTCCTATCTAGTAAGGAGCAGTGTCTGATAAATATTAACCAGGGCCCAGCATGTTGCTTAACTTCACAGCTCTCTGGAACTGCCACAGCATTTTTTTCTTCAGATATTTTATCACTTTAAGAGAGTCCTACAGTTGTTCAGGGGTGAACTTCCAAAACCATTGTGGGAAATAAGTCCACCAAAAATTGGCCCTTGTTCTCACATCCCACACCACTCATGACTATTCACCCTTCAAGGAGATCTCTGAATAGCCTCCCTAGAAATCTCTTTCTTGATTCTAAGCATGAGGTAGACTGCAACGAAGAGACCTGGCAGACTTAGACACAAGAACACGCTTTCCTTAACAACCAAAGGGAATTCAGAAATCTCAAATGCTGTTGTAACAGGACTGAAGGAGGAAAAGGAGGTGGAAGGTTGAGGAAAATCATCCTCCCCTGTTTCCTGCACAGGCTGGGTACAATTATCACAGAATTCCCAGGGGTAACACTCAAGGACAGGGTGGGAGAGCAATAATGAACACACATTCCAGATAACCCTAATTGGCCTTCATGTTATCATGCCATAAAATTATATCCCCTGGTACATCAACAAAGCAATCCTGATCCCTCTCCCTGAAAAGAGCACTGAAAAAAGAGCACCATGAATAGCACATAGTGCATATCCCAAAACATAAGAGGTTAAATACCACACCCACAACAGCAGACCAAGGAACATTGTAACTAGTGGCTCTGTATCTAATAACAAATGTTTAGATCAAATTTGTTTCCAACCCACTCTGGGCAGATCTGTTGTTATCTCAACCCTCTGTGCCACAAGAGTGTCAATTATGGCTGTCATGGTTTAGGAATGGTACTCCCCATTCTGCGCCCTCACTGACACTCTCCCAAACCAGACACATTTCCCCGCTCCTTCCATGTGTCTTCCTGCTCCAGGGATGGAGTTGAGAATTGGAGACATAAAAGGTGAAAATTACAGATTGAGAAAAGAAAATTGACTGGAAACAGCAATGAGATAAAACGAACAGCAATAATATTAATAAGATTGTACAAAATGAGAATGGTTTTACATACAAAATTCTCACTGAGCCTGACACAATATGGGGTCACTCCAACCAGCAGGACCTCACTCCACTGCTCCGTCTGCCATGCTTACTCCACTGAAAAGCAGCACACGCTCTGCCTGTCTGCAGAAGAAAGGCGTTCCTTGATCACTGTGAACAGATCTCCGGACTCACTCATATCCTGCTTATGTGAGGGCCTCCAAAGCTGAATGCAGTACTCCAGGTGGGTCTCATCAAAGTGGAATGGAGCAGTAGAATTAACCCCCTCAACCTGCTGGTCACACTCCTTTTTATGCAGCTTAGGGTATGATTGGCTTTTTGGGCTGCAAGCGCACGTTGCTGGCTCATGTCAAGATTTTCATCTACCAAATAGCATGTTGCCTACTCTGTTTGTTTCAATTTACTTTGAAAGGGAAGGTGAAGTCATTTGATTGTTCAGAAACAATTATAAACATGACAATATTTTACATAAGTCCTTAACACTCAGAAAAAAATCCCTACTAAAACTTGAATTAAAATAAAGTAAGCATGAAATTTCAGATTCATTTGGAGGGAACACACAGCACTCAACCTTCTTTAAGCTACTTATTATAAATGATTTAATAGAAGTCATATAAGTCTGTACATGAGTTGCATGTGTAACAAGCTCAGTGTGAGTATTTTCAGATTTCAGAAACAGCTAGAAAACACAGGACATATTCAAAGGTCAGTAAAGCAATGTTAATATAAACTTTCTTTTACTCTACTAATTTTTTCACTCAGTGGTCTACTTCTTCTTTAGAAACCTGGTTATTTGCCGCAATGATAGAACCAGGAAGTGTTGCTTTCTCCCAAATTAGACAGAAAATATGTCCTTTTTCATTCCATGCTCAGAATATCATCACTGACTCAACAAAATCCTGTGCCCAAAGCGCTGTTGGGTTATGGCTTGAAGAGCTAAAGACAATATGCTATACTTTTTCTAGAAAAATAAAGAAAACAAAATCACTTAGAGTAATGGGACTACATTTTCACTGAAAATCTAGACAGGGAGGATAGTTTAAGAATACAGAAAGTTAAACATTGCACAAAATTTTGCTGTTTGTTTTTGAATGAGAGAGCTAGGGAGATTGCAATGACATTTGGTTTGGTATGAAATGAAAAATTTCATGGAACCTTTTTATATCTTTAACTCTGATGTAAAACATTTTTCCTCCTTCTGCAGTCTCTTTTTTGCAGGCTTAATGAAAACAAATCCAAATAAATAAAATTAGGAGAAGAAAAAAAAAACCACAACGAAAACCTCCCCACACATTCTTTTCACAGAAAACTCAGTGAAATTCCAACAATTAGATCTGACACTGGTTCATTATTTCATCTCTGTGTGGGTGGGTTTTGGTTATTTTTTTCCCAAATGAATTTAGTTTTGCTTTCGGTGACAGGAAAAGTTTTATGGGCAGTACTTGGAAGAAATGATAATAAGACTCAAAATAAGAACAAGAATTAAAGGAATAAAAGGAGAGAAGAAATAAAAATCCTATTTGCTATTGGAAACCTTTAGCTATAGTCTATTGGAACCGTATAGTTATTAACAAGATTATTCTCCATGTGAGTAAACAAAGAAGAGTATTTGTTATTGTTTACAATAGCATGTTCATTAGCTTACATAAACTAGAGACTTTATAAGCCTCTTCAAATCAAACATTTTTTACCAGGTATTTTAATTGCTGATGCCTAGGCAACCATGAAATAAATTACAAGTTGCCCTTGCATGATTTAAACCTGGTATGAGATTTGCCACAAACAAAAGAAATATTTCTCTGCTGGATTTCTTTCTGCATCATTTACTCCCTGCAGTTTAGAGCAGATTAATGTGTTCAGAGACTGATTGCAGTAATTACTCTGCCCTGCTGCTCTTCTATATTATGCAAACAAATGCACATTATGAAAGGGAGAAAATGGACAAGAATAGAGTGTCTTAGGCTCTCCTGATATACAACTTAAAACAATAGGTCATGAATAAAAGCTAAAACTTTGAGCTAAACTTGAGTGCAGTTCACAAAGATGATGCATATCATTTGTTCTTTTTTCATATTTGTTTGAATAACATTTTATGTAATAATTTTATATTAAAATTGTTTTTAATTCATTCTCTTAATTTAGGAACTTTGGAACGATGACAGATTTTCAATGTTGGTAAATGTTAAAGTTCTTTTGAAAAACTGCTTCCAAATACTTGTTTGCCAGTAGCAATCATCAGTGGAAATAGGTCAGTTACAGGAAGTGACCATCATAAATAATTTAGTTTTGCTTTTTTATTCCAAAAAAGAGTAAAATAATAAATTTTTAAAAAATATGAAAGAAGACTGTAAAACAAACCAGGAAGTTTTGGATGGTAAACCCATAATTCTACCAGTAATATACTGACAATTTGTATACAGTGTGTGTCTAAAATTTACGCATTCATACACACTGATGAAATCACTCATACTTTTTCTGGACTGCACTTTACCTCTCTAGCATGCTGCAAGACATCTGGTCAAACTGACCCATTTCAGGACAAAGGCTCAACCCTGTGACCTTCAGGGCTCTCTTTCTACCAATGTTTGTGTGGCCTTATGAACCCAGCCTTCCTAGAAATAGATTGAAACTCCCATTGTCTTCTGTAAACCTACAAATCAATTCAATTGTTCCTGCATTGGCCAAATGGGTTAAAATCTATTGCTGGTTATGGTTTACATAAATGTGATAGTTATGACAGAGAGGTTGACAAGGTGTATGCTTAGTACTGTGTATTTTTTTTCTCCTCTCCTTTTTTTAAAAAAAAAACACAACAACTTTTGTGAATAATAATAAAGATAGCATAGAATGGGGATAGTTGTGCTTTCTTTTTCTTGTTGTTTGTACTTCCTTCCCTGGGTAATTATCAAGAAGTGAGGTGTAGTGATTTTTTGTAATCGATACTAATTTGGCTGTATTTGTAAATTCTTCTGTTTCCATGCTAGAGGATACCTCCATTTTAGGAGAACCTAAAAAGATCGCACAGCATTGGCACTATATTAAAGATTAATTCCAAACTTACAATTGGTAGAAAAATCTCTTTTCTTCATTTCCTTTGCAAATATTTTCACTATTTTTGTGCTCTATCACTGAAATGCCTGTTAAATGTTGTTTTATATTGAGCTTTTAAATATTTTTTCCCATTACAGTAATTACTTTTAAAAATTAATACACAATATTGTATATGTACATATAAATTATATATTATGTATATAATAATATAGAATATATAGAATTGTTATATAGCTATGCAGATATATAGACATGTAGATATAGATATAAATACAGAGCAAACTAAAAGATTAAATATCATTCATTCAAGAAAGAAAGAAAAACAACCAAACAAAAATTATCCTTGAAACAGGCTTTTGAGAAATGGTGGACTTGTTTTTCTGCCACAAGGAGTTGTGTGCTAAAGTCGTTGGCAGTCAACACGATCTCAGATAAGAATGCATATTGTCTCTTATAGGATTAGAAGAACACTATGTCTGCTTTATCTAGTTGCTTCCTTTGAGACATATATCTTATGTTTGTCTCTTCTGTCTCATGCTTTAAACTCCAAGATCAGACTACCTTCTTATGTGTCTATGTGTATTTATGGAAAATGCTGCAAATTTAGCTAGAGCTCGCTACTACGTTTTTTAAATTGTCTAATGATGCTTGTTTCATCATTGTGCTAAGAAATTTGTAATAAATTAAAAGATGGATAAAAACACTAAAAAACCCCAAGAAAACCCCAAACCACAAAACCAAAACACAAACAAACAATACACACACACACACACACAATAACAACCAAACCCCCCCCCAAAACAAAAAAAAAACCCCACCCTCAAACTAAAAACCAAACACAAAAACAAACCCCAAACCCAGAAACACATAAAGAAATAAACAAAAATCAAAACAATGACAAGGAGAGAGTTTCTATGAGGCTCTCAGTCTGATGAATATGGCTCACTCTGTAAACGTAAAATGAATATTTGGGGCACAGGTCTCAGGAAAGCTATCTGTTGTCAGAAGCCCATAACTATTGAAGGGCTAGAATGATTCTAGGAGGTATTTTTAAAGGTAAAAAACATATAATCCAGTGGTCCATAAAGGTATTGAATAAATGAACTGGACTTACTTTGCCTGTTCTGTTTTCTCTGCTTCACAGCCCAAAGTTTATTTGCACATAAAAATAACCCTTTTTAGCCTTTCAGTATCTCCCACTAGGAAGCTTGCTATTCAAAGTTCACCTATCACGAAACTTGCATCTCAACCAGAATACCATTATGTTCAATCAGACTGCAAACAGGTTCAGTTCAAACTGAATGGTGAGTTCAGTTAATTTGCAAACAAATGCTAGAATTAAATTTTTCAGGTTTTGTGTGCTTTTAGATATTGTTACTATGGTTACTAAAACCATAGCATGGTCTTTATGGTCTTGAAAATCCAAGTTTTATTGCATTAAGCTTCCACTTAAGGCAAGCACTTTATAGAGAATCAGGCTGAAGTAGTGCTTTGTTTACACCACTAAGGTCTTCCCCCTTTTCCCTGAACCGTGTGACAGGCTATCCTGCCATTCTTGCAGTCATACCTGTGACTCATCTATGTTAATCGTTTGTTTTTCATGGCTTGGGAAACATTTATGTGTGTTCTGTCTTGTACCAGAACTTTTCACCCTTGATCATATTACCACTTAGTAAAGGTGAATCAGTTCAGCAGGGAGATGTTCAGAAGTCATTTCTTCCTTGCCTTCATCTATTAATTACAGCCTGCCATCTCGGATTTTGTAAATGACAGTGTGAAAGATCCCAGTCTGTTCTAGTGCATTCTGAAATAAATTTTACTTCAGCAGCAGTTGAAAAGCTCTCATATGATGCTGGAGCGTCAGGAAATAATTTGTCTTGAATTCTATTTATGAAGGCTTAAACCATTACAGTTCAAATTCATACTGTAACAAATTTAGACTGATATTCGCATCCTCACTTGTGACTTCTCAGAAGATGATTAATAAGGAAAATAGTCTCATACTATCTTTCACATTTAATGAACTAGATGTGCACACCTGCTCCTTTACACTATAATGAAGCCCTATTCTTTGATGAAGACCAGAAACAAGGGAGATCTAGCTTATTTAAGTGAATGGTGAAAGCAACATTTCAGAAGCAGGCTTTCCTCTTTCACTTTAACAAGCTTATTTATGCTCATTATTGTAAAGCTTTATTTCCTTCAGTAAGTAAAGGATAAGGTATTTTACGATTCTGTGCCAAACTAGAATATTGATGGAAGGAATTGTAGACCTGAACATCACAATGTCTACATTCTTGGATACTTTTCTATCTCTTTTTTCTTAAGAAGATACTAAGTAAAATTACTGTTTGCCTTTTACAAAGTTGAATAAAATGGTAGAAGTCAAATTCAGATATGAAAAGTCAGAGACTCAAATCACTGGATATTGATAAGCATCTGTTGTGGTTTAACTGCAGTCAAAAACTAACGCTCACAGAGCTGCTCACTCACCCTCCCCCACTGGGACTGCAGAGAAAATCAGAAAGGTAAAAGAGAGAAAACAGGTGAGTTAAAATAAAAATCACACATAATGGAGACTTATGGAAGACAGATACCATCACTCCAAATGTTGTCTCCTTCCTCCTTCTCCCAGCTTAATGTGCTGAGCATAAGGCCACATGGTGTGGGATATCCCTCTGAACAGCTGGGGCCAACTGTCTCAGCTGTGTTCCCCCCAAACTCATTGTGCATCCCCAGCCTGTGCTGGAGGGCTGGGGTGAGAAGCAGAGATGGCCTAGGCTCCATGTAAACACTGGTTAGGAACAGCTAAAGCATCCCTGTGTTGTCAACACTGTTTCCTGCACTATCCAAAACACAGATCCATGGAGCTACTTTGAGGAAAATTTGTTTTACCCCAGCCAAAACCAGCTCACCATTACCTACCTTTGCAGATCCACCTTAGGTTTATCACAGCATGACAGATCATATATTTTTTATCTTAACCAGGAGAACCATTCTGCTGTTTTTTGCTTCCACTGCTTTCTTTGGACCCCTGAAAACTATGTGCATGTATTTCATAAGAAAAAAAAAAGTACATTAAGTTAAAAGGTACAGAACAGAAAATGATATAAATAAGTCTGTAAATAAACCTTAAGTGAAGCTAGAAACCAATGTTTTATCCAAGTTTTGTCTTTTTCTTTCTTTCTTCCTTTTTTTTTTTTTTTCCCCACAAGGCTTGGATGGAGAATTCTTTATCAAAACAAATCTTTGGTCAAAGTAACAGGCATAATAGTGTGATCTTCAAAAACAAATTGGATACTGCTCTATTGATGACTTTAATTTTCATTCACATGCGCTAGGAGTCACTGACTGATTACTTTGTTAAGAATACATCAGTGTAATCTGGTAAAAATACGGAAAACCTGAAAAATAGAAAAAAAAATATATGAGCCTATTGCTCAGCTGATATATTTGCTAAATTATGAATCAGGCTTAGCCAGAACTTAATCTTGTCAATATCACCTGATTTTCCATTACTTAAATAGCATACCATGAAATCTAGCTCAATGGTGATTTGATTTTCTTTTTGTATAACTATATCCCTCTTTTGAAATATTTGGATTTTACATAGTGTCATTAAAAATATAGGCAATTTAAAGCCAATAATTATTTAATTCAATGTTGAGTTTGTTATTTAATCCAAGAAAGACCGGGTGAAGGACTCAACCTTGGGTTTTACAAAAAGCTCTTGTAGTTTTAATGAATATGATATTTGTAATTTCCACTTGCTTTTGTGCTTGCCTCTGATAACCAGTATTTTTCCTGAGCTGATCATAAGATTTATCACCTTTAGTCACTATCCCTGTTAATATTTCTATTTTATTATGTATGAAACAGAACAGCAAAATTTTGTCTAGTTACATAATATTAAGTAGTCAGTCAAGAATGATTCCAGGGCAGTTAAACAAAGCATAGTGACAAATGATGAAAAAATAACAAAATCTCAGCCATGAGGGGCTGAGAAGTAACAAATAGTTATTTTATCACCTTTTTTTTCCCCCCTAACACCTGTGCCCACATCCTGCATCTTGGCAGAAAAGAATGCTATTGCAGTCTTTTTGGTTCTAATTTTCTGGATTTGGCCTTAGAAATATGTTGTTGCAACTCCCAGAGCCTACAAATATTGCCTTGTGAGACTCAAACTGACTTTTTAATATGAAAAACATATGCTGCTAATCTCAGAAATGTCAGTGATGAGTGCCTGTAGACCTGGAAAGCTGCAAAGAAACATCAAGCACATTATCATGAGGGGATAACTGTTCTCTCCTTGATATGCCTTATATAGAACAATGAATATCTTGTTAAATGACTATATTGTTCTCAAATTTTCTCTCTCATTTTTGTGTATACACAGAGAGAGGATTAATTCACATAAACTCTGTCTAATGTAAATTACTTTCTCTGTTTTCCATTCCTTGGTCTTTTACCCAAACTTAAAACAGGTTTATAAACTCTGGAATAGAACATAGCTTTGCTTAATGATACAATAACTAATCCATATACAATTTTTTAAAAATTGTTTTCACATTATTTTTTAACTTTAGGCAGATTAAAAGAAATGTGTTTTTAAAGGCATTTACTATTTAATTATAGGGCACTTTTTAAACATTTTTATTGCTGTTAAATGTGTTTTCTTAACATATCTCGATGCTATTTTGATTTCCAATTAAATGATTTTCATTTATTCTGACAGTTTTACTTTCATTATAACAAATTTATGAATTAATAAACATGACTCAACAGTGCTTCAGCATATTGTCAATGTTAAAGAGGTTTAATAAGTTCCTGACAAAGACACATCACTTTGAAGTAAATCAGACTTTATCAACTCAACTTTTTACCTCATTGGCTTCTTTAAAAGGGAACAGACAAGGGGGAATTCTTTTCTATGAATTTGCAGTAAATTCCCTCTAGGCAATGTAGGATAAAAATCAAAATGCTTAATAATAAAACTTCTAAAAATAATGGGGTTTATTAATATATACATTAAAAATCTTTACAGAGGAACGGGAGAAACACTGTGTTTTCTTATGATCACATATGATTCTGCATATGTACTTCAAACTAAAATTTGTAACTACCCAACACTTAATAGAAGTTCCTTCAAATTTAAAACTTTAGTATTGTGGTTATAATTTTTGTGTTTATTCCTATATTAGTCTACAGTTATGTTGTGTCAGTTTAATATTTCTTGTTTTTAGAAATATATTAATGTAAGTTTTTTCTTTTAGTTGCAATACTTTTTTTTTGCGGTATCTTTTAGATGCTTAGATATTTACTCAGGTATTTAGAAAATTGTGTTTCCTTTGGTTTGATCTTACTCTACATGAAAGATTGTCCTCCAACCTTCAGTTTTCTGTGACCCACCACCTAATTTTCTGTAATAGTGTTATCTGGAGATTATTCCTTTCACAAACAAAAAAAGTACCTTTACATTAGATCATAATTATTCAAAATTTCTGAAATGCTGTGAGCATCAAGCAGCTTAATATTATGGATGTTATTTACTCAGAACCCAAATAGTCATCTGTCTTCATCTTCCTTTTTATAGATGCTGTATTCTTATTCCTTTATGAACTATTTGGGGTTTTATTTCTCTAACTGGTGACTTTTGCAGCATATCAAGCAACACTAAAAAGGAGAGCCCATATGGAATTTTGGGATGCAAGAAAACAGGGTGATTTAATTTTTTTTCATCAAATGCCATAAAATATAGCTCTCCCAGTGCATAAGGAACAAGATGACTAGAATATTTTTTACTGTTTAAGAGGTGGCAATATAGTAAAAGGTAACCACAGTGTTTCAGAAAAGCTATGAAACATTCTATAGCTGAAAAACACTGACACATATATTACCTAAATTTCACATGCTGCTTGCACAGTTTATATGCTGCTACTGTACTCTGCAATTGAGAACTTATAGGATTTTATACTAAATTTGATTTTTTAATCTACTTGCTTTTACCCAACTGCCAGAACACCTTCTTTTTATATGCTCTGAATCTATATATATCCAATAAAAGAACCTTCTATATAAAATTCTCCTTCAAATAGAAGATTTTTGTAACACTGCACTTCCCTGAGTAAAAAATGATCACTTTATGGGTTTAAAATCCATCAAAAGTCATGGCCTGTTTAGAACAAAGCCAGTACTTGTGACAGCAAATGCATGTGTACTGCAAAAATAGGGACAGGATGTCTCACTAGAGGTACTCCATGGCAACTGACTTCTTGTAGTCTCTTTTCCCATAAAGGTTGAAATGACTGCTATTGGTTACCAGTTTCACATCCTTTTCCTTCAAAAATGACTAATGGTAAAGTATTTAATGCTTCTCAGTAAGAAACTCAGTCCAAATTATAACCAGAAATTACTGTAATTGTTTGATGCGTTGGGAAGGCTGACCTGAAACAGAGACTGGACAGAGCTAAGAGAATAAAGTAGGCATTTATTGAAAGGCTCAGGATCCACCTTGGGCAGGACAGGAGCCTGACCAGGGCTACACTCAAGGTGGACTAAGAACGGTCACAAAATAGCTGACTGGTCACAAGATCTTACACTTTTGTGAGTTTTGGTCCATTTGCTTATTGGGGTTTAATTGTCCAATTACAGCTTCAGGTTGTCAGGTCTCATCTCTCTTCAGTGCACCATTGTTTATGCTGTTGGGCTGAAAGATGTCCTTGGTCCTCAGCAGGAAAAGGATTTGTTTTGTTTACCTACTCTGTGAAGAGAGCTTACTAGCCCTTAATATGAGGCTCAGAACTACACACCAAGGCAACACAGAATGCGAAAAACATGAAAGCTATAACTCAAGGCATCACATTATTGAGACACCATGTTTAGTCATTATTCTTTTCATCTCCTAGTCATCTTCCCAAGATCTGGGGTTTTCTCAGTAAATTTTATCCTTTAAAAAACAAAACAAAACAAAAAAATCCTTCTAATAAATGAAATTAGATTAACTTCAGAAAAATCTTTAACCCCCTTTCCAAAATCTTTTTGTTTCATATAATGTTTTTGACAAAAAATACCCAACAAGATTCATTTTCTTTCTAAAATGTGAGAGAAAAAGGTTCTGCTGGAATTAAGATAGACATAAATATTCATTAAAAGAAAAGGATTAAAGGTTTTTTTTTGTATTTTTTTTTTTGGTAAATTTTTTTTTTAAGTCTTAGATTTTGGTGTTCTCTTGTATTTGAGTATACAGATTTTGTTCATCTTTGAACTTTATGTGAAAATTCCCCTGACTTTTCTTCATCTTAATAGTGTTTCTCTCATTGAAATTACTGTATTAGGCTTACACTCTCTATTCTCTGCTCTTTATTTATTCCTTCTATGTATGAGAATCAGATCATTAAAATGTTTAAATTATTTTTATCTGAAATTCCAATTAAGGAATCATCTCCAAGATAAAATACAAACTTGATATTAATATGAACTTTTCTTGTTTATTTTTTACTGTGCTGCTTATTCCTTTTTAAAAATACTTATGTCTTTCTGACTACACATATGATATACATAGTTGCATTACATGTCAGAATACCTGAGAGAGAAGAGAGAAACATGTTATTGAATTTCATGTGCTTGCTTGCTAGTTGGGCCAAGATCCTTATAAAATAATCAAAGATAGTCTAGCTGGAATGAAGTTCAGTTGGACTGAAATTATGTCAAAAATCCAATTATTATTTTACCAGATTTAAGGCAGTGAAACTACCTTGGTGATATCTGCCCTTAGCTTTAATACATATAGAATTTGTGTGCTTATATTGTTTGATCCAACCTAGTAGAAATTTGGTAAGACTGAAAACCATTACTTTTATGGAAAACTTTCCAAAGATACAGGAAACATCAAAGGATGATAATTATACACTTTGCAACCCATGTTTGCTCTTTTCTTTCTATGGGTAAGGACCGTGATTCTTGTTAAATCTCCATTAGAACAACTGAAATTTGCTGTAATTTTTTTTATTATTTCTTTATTTCTTTATTTTTAAATCTAACACTCATAGGTAGCATATACTGACTTAATTACTCTGGACTTTTCATAGCCACTGTTCCAAAGAGTTGATGCACTTGAGTGTAAATAAACCCCTTTATATTTGGTGATCTACCCTTATGATAGAAGTCATATAAATAAGACAGTCTGAATACAAGCTTCCATTGATGGCTGGAGGACAGTTTTAGGAGTGCATTAATGAACTTTTTTTCCTTTTGGAAAAAAGGAGGGGAGCTTCTTTGGTCACAGCTGAAAATTATGCCTTATTCATGGTTCAGCTATATGTATAGCATAAGGTGATCTATAGGTACCTTCCTTGCCTGATGTGGCATCATGAGAGGTCAGTAAAAGAAATTCCAGTGACTTTGAATGTCACAAGCCTGCAGTATGTTACGTGGGACTGAGTTTCCCATTTAGACAAGTATTCAAAGTATCTGTTTTTCCACCAGTTCTGATTCTCTCAAGAGCCGAACACACGTCATGTCTTTTCCAATGTTTTTGTCAGACTGTCAGATTACATTACCAAATGAAAAGTTGACTCCTCTGGTGTAAAACCAGTAAGTGACAGCATAATTCCAGCTTTGTGTTGTAAGATGGAAACTTTACAGAGCAGGTTAGAAACGTGATCACACAAGGAAATTCACCAAAGGGCTTTTAAATTAAGCTTTTCAAATTACATAACCTGATGTCAATTTATAAGAACAGGTTTAATATAGATGAAAATATTTTTACTTTTGCTCAGCTCTTTTAACTCAAGAACAGATGCTGTTGTATGGTTTGCTTTTTAACTTGGCATACTTCTGAAATTATAGATGTGCACTGTGGTGCTGAGCTGCACTAATAGCTATGTTTATGCTTAGTGTCTTATTCAAAGACACTCAAGAGCATTACAGAAGATAGTTTCATACGTTTAACAATGACAAAAATGTGTGTTTAGGCACATCAGGAGCATCAGAACTGGAAAGGGGCAGCTCCCATCTCTGTGGTTCAGGTGAATATCTTCATTAGAGTTGGTAATGTAATAATGTCAGATAAAAACATTCCTCTGAGAAGCTGTATGACTCTTGAGAGTTCAATGCAATGTGCTTAGCTATACAGCTGGCTCACGCTTGAATTTGAGTATTCATCCTATGGAAATTTCTATTTCATTGGTTTGGCAGAGTGAATGCTCTGTGCTGGGGTCTGTTTCTCAGTAACTTCTCTTTCCTGAGAAAAGAATAAAGTATATTGGTGAGATTATTCCAGCTTAATATATTCTCTCATTTAAGTTAAATGTTTGGTGTTCTGCCATTTCAGCCATCAATGTCCTTGGAGTGAGCTTGATCGTTCTTTCTGACAGCTCTGGGTATGTCTGGTACCTTTTTATAATGGATAAAAATGTGTGAACTACTTTCTGCAATGGGGCAAGGCAAATATAGTAACTTCTGGCAAGCCGTGACAATGTACAACATATCATCTGTTCCTTATGCTCACAGAAAAATCTGCATACTGCCCCACAGAGAGGCAAGTTAGACACCTGGCAATAGCTGTCGATGTGCAAGACAGTTGGTAAATACTCTGTGATATAAAACACAGTAGTGGTGGAAAAAGAATGACCTATCATATGTATATTGTAGATTAGAATATATAGAGACATAGCTGGTAGTTTGACTGCCTACAGCCATGATAACTTGCATTTTTATTATTAAAGCTTGTTTGTTTATCAGTGAAGACTGTATTAACTATTCCATAGTAATTGCTTATGTATGAGCTTTGCTATGTTAATATAAAGTGATCACCACATTAGGATTAAAATAAAAAAGGAAAAAATTCTCACACTTTTGAATAGCGTATAAGAAATTTTGAAAGCTAGATTGCATATCAGAATTCTACATGAATAGATTAATCCTAAAAGCCACAGTTAAGAATCATTTTATTTTTTCCAGTCCTGATTGACTAAAAATATCTTTTCTTTTCATATTAGTATTTGTAAAGTAAAGCAGCATATGAATTTGCAAAACAGGTTGTCTCATTTACAAAACCAGAATATATATATGTGTATAAGTAAAAATCAGTAGAATATTTTCAGAAACTAAAAGATATGAATACTTGTCATGAATATTGACCATTTTTGTTTTCTGCATTCATTGTGAAACTATTCAGAAGAAAACTGAAAAATTTTACATAACACTACATATTTTTGAAAATTAAAATTTTTAAATTACATCTGAACAGATATACTATTAGATATTTTTGATTTTGGGGATAAAAATTAAAAATTGTCCTACAAACTTTTCAGAGCAGGGATTGCATACCTTTTTCCTATGATTTGGTTTATTAATTTGATTTATTTTATACTAGTTATCAAACTATCATCAGATTTTAATGACAAAGCTGACTTGGTACAGTAAGTAAGTAAGTAAATAAAGCTCCTATGTGCAATAAAGCTGTTACTAGAGCTATTTAAAATGTAAGAATGCAGGCAATGATTCTCAGGATTCAGCCTGACTACAAAATAATTTGTGAGCATGATTTTCATTGTTTTCTCTGGTGATATATTTGCTGTTCTTTAGTGTTAAAAATGGATTCTTCATTTCAGTAGCGATATTTAGTGTTCTTTGTATTACTGATCACCAAATGCATATATTTAGTTTTAACTCTCCATTTACTTTATATTTAAGGGTCCTAAGCCATTCATGACTCAGGAGACAACTAAAATTTTTGGTGTATTTTGATGCACCATGTTTGCATCAGTCTCCAAGAAACAGAACTCGTTTCTATAGACATAACTTATTTTAACTCACTGGAAAGAGATTCGTTTGGCTTTTCCTCTTCTTTTCTAAAAAAAAAAAAAAAATCCAACAACTTACAAACATATAAATCAGTTCTTGAAGATCAGAAAAAAAGTCAAGAAAATACTTACATAGCCCTAAAGAATATTTCTGCTCTACTTTTTGTTTTTCTTAAATACAGAGTTCAGTTCTTGAAAATAAGGTATATATTATAAAAGTATATACTTCAAGTAATACTTCAGAGGCATTTATAAAGAAGTTTTTAGAATGGACTCAGTTTTGATATGAAACTCTATTCTTCTCCCACCTATCAAGCTATCTAATTGCATCCAGTTCCATCAGTCTTCATGTCTGCTATAATAATACATTTCAGAAGGAATCCAAGCTGTCCAATCTATTTTTCATCTATTTTTAATAATGTAAAAAAGTGGAATAAAAATTACAATGGAAAGTATTTTGAAATTGTGTTTTATAATAGAGGTTTTCCTATGTTAAGAGGTAGTCTACCATCCCACCTAATTAATTCAATTTTGCTTTTTAAGGAGCATATCCATACTCCTACTATTATGCTTTTGAAATCTCTTGAAGTACCTACAACAAAAAATTTGCAGATGATCTTATGGGCTGTGCTCAAGCTCAGATCCTCAGATCAGATGCTAGCAGCTTCACTTGAGCAAAATCTTTTCCCATTTATTTCCACTTCTGTGAATAATATCTATTCTTCACTTGCTATATTAACTCTGATCAGATTTTAACTCAAAGCCTGTCATTCTCTTCTAGGTGGCTTTTGGAAAGGCTTATTGATGCATTTATCTTGTGAGCTATAAAATGTTTGCCTCCTTTTTTATAAGGGTAATTGCCCAGGTGTTCCAATCTGGCTGCTCTTCAAAACATTAAGAGTGACCTCTGGTTCAAGGAGGAAATGCAAATTATGAAAAGGAAGATAGAGTTTTAATTAGTGTATCTGTAACTGCAGTCACAAGATCAATAATTAAACGAGTCTAGTCCAATTACTACTTCGATCAGATTCAGATTTTATAGTTTGCTGTGTAATACTGTAAACATCTCACTTCTTTTAAGCATCTAAATAGCGTCTTATAAGCACAATCCTGTGTTCATTGTACTGTGAGAAAGCACTAGAAATGTTGTTAAATGCTTGGTGTTGTACAGCAGGATGTAAAGGGCTGTGTTTAACAACCCCTGAACTTTTAGAGGTTACATCACTGCTTGCCAAGGTGGAGTTTAGGTGGGACAACACCACCAGCACCACACTGTCTAGCCATACATAACCAGGAAATATTCTTCAGGATGGGATTCCTATAACTGCACAGTGATTTCTGTCAAAAGGTTTCAATTATAACTCACATACATGTGTATGCACCTGCACACACACACACACCCTGACCCACCAAGAATCACTTTCCTGTAGTTGAGACTGTATTCTCAGTAGTGGCTTATGGTGATATTTTATTCCTAAACTTCTGCTGCTATTGTATGCTGTTATGTGCATGAAGCATATGTATGCTTCTCCTATTCCATATAAAAATCAGCATCTCAACATTATTGCAGGACCTTTTGAGGCCTATTTGATTTTCAGTGTGTTGAAATCCACAACATTTGTGAGAGGAAAAATTAAAAAAGAAAGGCAAAACAAGAAACCTCAAAAAGAGTAAATATAAATTTGGGGAGAAATATTTTTGCACAATGCTTCATTTATACATTTCAGTACCTGAAAGACTTTTCCTGTGCTGAACTCAATATTTCTGTTGAATAAGATATATACCTTTTCCTACTGATCAAAACAATTGTTTTGAAGAAAGTAGCAATTAGTATAAGATCAGCATGTTTTCTTAACAATTGCATGTTTTGCTTGATGGTGTTGCAGATATATTCTTATAGCATACTACTTTACTAAAATAAATAATTTAAATATGAGTGTTAATATGAGATCAAATATGTTGACAATAAAAGAAACACAAAAATTGGGCTTTTTAACAATTTGATTTTATCACATAAAACCTTTATTCCCCAACTTGCAGGCAAACCCCCATACTGTTTGAAAGACACATTGTGGATGAAGATCTTTGAATAATTTGGAAAAAAAAATACAGATGTCTTAGTAACAAAAGATTAAATTTTGTATGATAATTAACATTTAATTTTTTCTATACTTCATGTAGGTAAATGAAAACATTTTCCAATGGTGATATTCACAAAAGAAAATTTTTTCTTGAGGACAATTTTTAGCCTAATGATAAAAAACTTTCTGTTAGAGGAACTTTAATTTAAAAACCACCACATATTAAAAAGTTTTAATGAAAACAACTCCATGGGAAAATTATGAGGAAGGAAATAATGGCTTCAAATATGACAGGCTATTTTTTTTGGCAGATTTAGACGTCCCATCCTTAAACCCACGCTAGAAGAGTATTTCTGCAACAACTGAGAGATGCCTCCCTAATTGCTACTACAAGAGAAGAAACCTATGGTTTCTGCTGTCAAATTATAAAACTTAATTGCTAGGGTGGGCCTTAATAATGATAAGTCGATGTTTGAGAATTTGTGGTGCACAAAAACAGCTTAACTACTGAAATACAAACAAATTCCCCATATATCCACAATGCTTTCAAAATAGTGTAAAAAGCGTGAATAAAGAGACCCTATTAAAAAAAAAGCCTTGATAATGTTGAAGGCAATAGATAGGGGTTACTGAGATGAGACCAATCCCATTATTTATTTGGCTAACATAAATTTTATAAATTACATATTTTTCTCTTTTTGATACTTCTGATGAAACTCAGAGCTTTGCAGCTATTCAAAAGGTAGGACAAACTGTTATCCTGTGCAAGCACACCAAGGATGTGAACCAGTTTCTGAGGCATAGATAATACTGTCTGGTTTTGGTTTTAATATCACTGCAGAATTATATTGCCTTCAGTTGCCAAAACTTCTCAGTTTCACAGAGGCACACCATATTCATCAAAGATGGGAACTCAGAAGTCCATCTCTCTTGGGCCATTTTTAGACAGATGTCTGTTGTGGGTGTCAGGACACAGTAAATTAATGCCACAACTTTCTGCTTGTCTCTGTGTCAAAGACTTGAGGAACTGGGCTGCTGAGGGCAACTGCGGGAGAAAAGTGCCAGGGACTAACAGACCAGACCAAAAAGTGTTGCCTGGGGGAGCCAAGGACACATCGCTGCCACCACTCTTCTGGTGCCTATTTTCCAATCTGTCATACAAGAACTTTTCCCTATATTCTTCCAAATTATGTGGTAATACCTGCCAGGATCTAACTGTCCTTAAATTCATGGTGTATAAAATGGAAATGATTTTACTATTCTCTTGGATTTTGAGACTACAGAAAGAAGCTAGATTACAATTTTAGGCATTTTCTTCCAGTTATGAAAGCTAAAGAGTATATAGGTACCTGTGGTGTATGTACCTATATCTTTCTATGTATACATACCTTTGGTTAAGGTAATTAATTTTTTATTAATTTTAAATAATTATTATATTACTTTTTGGTATTTTATTTGAACATTAGGACTACAAGATTTAAAAGGAAATAATATGCTTTAGCACTTTAAAACATCATAGCAAAATGGTTTACAAACAAGGCTTCTAATGAAGCATACTTTAGACATTGGTTTACAGTGATTTTCACTAGTTATTTGCTGGAGGTCTTTTGAGAGCCATCCTAATACCTACGTGTATCACTGATCTAATAGAGATGTCCTGAGAGCTAACTGACTCTATAGGTAGACTGTACCTACTAAATTATAGTAAAAGTATTTTCTAACTTTACATTTAATAGAAAGTAGTTGGGACAAAGAGAAGAAAAGTTTTTGATAGCCACTGGACTTCTTTCTGCCCAAATTATCTCGTGTTCTGTAGATTATCTTTCTAAAACAGACCATTGAGCAATCTTACACTTGCAGTATCTTCTAAAGGCTAAAATCCTCTCAGAATGACAGTCATGGACAAAGGTGAGCAGTACTCATATGCATTAAGGGCTGATCACAGAGTAAAGACAGTCATACACCTAGGCAGCAATTAATACCACTTCAAGTTAAGGGAGATTTTCTTACAATATTGTCACTTTATAGTATGCACATTGGCTCCCATTCAGTCAAACATATACATGACCAAGTTATTACTTTGAATAGATTAAAAAAGTTTCAAAATTAAAATCTCCTGCAGATTAGGAAGCAGCTGTGTTCATTAAGTGTCCTTCAGGTTTGTTTTCCTTCAACAATAATATGATAATCTCTTTTTGCCCCTCTTTCTGTTGCACATATTCTACACAGTGTTAGATGCTCCACAGAAGCACTTATATCAGGAGAGAAAGTAGCCTGGGCTCTTTAACGCAAATCATGAAAAAATAAGTACATCCTTCCTTTGGCTGTAAAGGGAACTCAAGGCTGCTTTTCTTTCAAGTTAGATAACTGCTTCAATAGCATTTCCCATCAGATTTCTCCCATAAATGCACAGAACACCCAACAGAAACGCTTATCTCCAGAATCATTACTAAATGCTTCCTACAGATTGGAAGCAGTTATTACAGGAAAAGGAAATTTACTCATAGTCAGATGGCTACTACACAAGGAATATGTGATCCAAGTGTTATGTTATTGTGCCTGTGAGAGTATTACACCTGTTCTGGCCTTTACGTAATCACCTTGCTCTTTGCTTTCTGCTCATTGTATTTCCCAAGGTTGTTAACTTCTTTCTTCATTCCATTGCTAAATCTCATCCAGTTTACAGAAAAAAAAAATTTAAAAAGTGTACTCCTAATATTTACAAGTTATTAAGCCATTTTTTACATCATTTCAGAAGGAAAAACTGGGACTCATTATCTCAAGGAGGCCAGTTTGTAAACTTTCACCCTGCCAAAGCTTGTTTAATGGTTTGCTAACAGTGATATAAAAAAGAATGCAACTACTGCCACTAAGTTAGAAACCTGCATAAGTTTTAACAGGCTCGGGATATAACTAAGTATGTACTATTTCTCTTTTTTCAGTTAGTCTCAGTAAGAAAGTTGAAGATTTTTAAAATGTCATTATCTATGTCTTGTCTCACTGAATTCCTCTTGTCATTGTGTAATTTTAATAAGCCTAGTGACATATATTGATAATGTAAATTGAGCATTTTATTAGATTGTCATCTTTTACAATTAAC
The DNA here is from genome assembly GCA_013397195.1 of Hylia prasina. Classification (NCBI taxonomy): domain Eukaryota; kingdom Metazoa; phylum Chordata; class Aves; order Passeriformes; family Sylviidae; genus Hylia; species Hylia prasina. The sequence continues at coordinate 285,625 of VYXD01008280.1, read as the reverse complement.
TTAGTTTTTAAAATTCTTTTATTTTTAAGTAAATAAAAATATAAAATTTAAAATTTAAAATATAGTTGCAAATATCCCAACTAATAAAGTAGCTAGGTAAATTTTAAATATTACTAGCATGAAGATATGCAAAGATTTGTTCAGTACTAATAGAGAAATATATAATTATTTGCCCCATTTAATTTCTAAAAGAAATCCTAGAAAATGTTGAGGGAATACCGATGATTTCAATGAGTGAAATCTGTTACTAGACGTAGTACTAAGATTAACTATTTTTTTGCAGAGACATTTCCATAGAAGTTGCAGTGTTATAAAAAGTGACTAGAAAGCAATTAAGGAGATTGGTAAGAACAATCACTTATTTTCAATAGTATCTCTCATATGGAAGAAAATTTACAGGTTTTAGAATGATTTGTCTTTAACTTCAGGGAAATTCTGTGTGAAGGTCATCCTGAGGTTATTTGCCCTCATCTATTCCTCATATCATTAGCAATTAGTTCTGATAGGATAGACATTATGTAATAGAAAGAAAAGTCAGCAGAGTAATAACTGTTAGAATATTCTCTTCTCATTCTGTTTTGAGAACAAAAGAAATAAGGACATAATTTCTAGAATTTAACATTTTTAATTATTGTGTGCTTGATTCAATTATCATTATTAAAACTTTTACTACTTTAATAATACTTTAAAATTATCAACATTTCTATATTTGTTGACAGATTAGTACTGCTAAAATGACATAATATTTGTGAATGCAATTATTCAGCCCTTGATGATGACAAAAATCTAAACAAAGTTAATAGGAGACTGACACACTCATAAAAAGGACTTTTTTTACAGAGAAGTAGATTATATAATATATCTATCTGGTTCTCATAAATATTATGCTAGGAGCAACTCAGTAAAAATATATAGAAATGTGAAAGGCATTATTCAGGTTATTCTCTTTCCATTTGCACTTGCTGTGGAATCATACTGGATGTTTATAAAATGTTCACAGAAACAGAAAGAAAATGTTGCTGAGAACAATTAAGTAATCTGTAAGAAGACTGGGAATATAAAATGTCTCATAGTATGAATTACAGGACTTTTATAAGCTGCCATCAGTAGGGTGTATGAAAAAAAAAAGTCAGAAATGTGTTATTTATAATACACCATGGAAATATTTATTAAATTTCTTGAGGAAATATATGATATTCCAATTGTTTCAAGCAATAATAAACAACCAAACTGCAAAAGTTTTCCATAATGTCTGGAGTCTCAAGATGACTCTTAACTAAATGCTGCAGAAGAGCAGTCTGTTCAGGATGACTCATGCTGGCCATACAAAATAGTCTAAAGAAAATGAAAATTTTCCTTGGCTTGCACAGAAAAAAAGCAAGATTTTGTTTTCTGTATTTTCCTTGCCTCTGAAGAAAGAGTCTGATGATTAAAATATACATACTGTATGGCAATTAAAAAATAACATGGATACTATTTTTTTTTCTAGCTAATAATGTATGGGAAATTATACTAATCCAGATAAATTAATATATCAACTCAGTGTTTAAATATAAACACAAAAGGTGGTATCCAATGTGCATATAAATAAATATTTGATTGTTGAGAAAACAATTGATATTTCCATAGGTTAAATAGCTTCTTGAATTTGTTGAAAACATAGACATATTAATAAATAAAGACTGGATAAACCTGTCCAAGTAATATTCCAAAAAGTTTCAACACTTCATTAGTTTTTGAAATTAAAGTCAATGTTTAAATTGAAAATCACAGTAGCAGTGTTTTCTTTTTTTATTCCCCATTAATAATTATTCTGGGAAAGTCATTAAGGCAACAGGACTGGATACCAACTGGACACTTATCAGATACCAACTTCCAAAAGAAGCTGGAAATATTAACATGCCATTTGTGTTGTTGTTTCAGACCAAAAGGGCACGATTATAGCTTGTTATGGGTTAACACGGGTTTAGTTTTTACTCGAAGAAAAATATGGAATATCACCCTGCCAGGACCCTAAATTCTCTTTGGAAAAGACGAACACCTATCAGAGGCCAGTTCTTGGCTATTGGCATGCTATTTGACCACTGAGAAAACAGGATGCAGCTTTTGGTAATACACCTACAAAGGCTGAGAATGTGTTGGAGCCACCCTCTTTTCTCCATGTGATCCACCAGGTGACACCACATGGCGCACGGGCCGGGCTGGACCAGATCCTGCTGCCCCTGGGCGGCCGGGCTGGGCCGGGCCTGCAGGCCCTGTGTGGGAGCGGCCCCGGCCACGCCTGGGCCTGATAACAGTGGGGAAAGGGAGGAAAAGCCCTGGCAACTGCCCATGTCACTAGCCAGAGCTGGGGGGATGTTCTCCCCGCCCCGCTCCTGCCTCAGGGAGCAGCTCTGAGCGGCCCACGCCATGAGACCGAGGGGTGGAGAAGAAGGCAGCCACCAGCCTCCCCACCGGCATGGCTTTGAAGCATTTGCAGCTGCTGCCGCCAGAGACCACGCGACCACCGCAGGCTTCTTTAACTTTCCTGTCAGCAGATGGAACTTCCAGAGCACTGGCCCTCCCCAGAGTGAGGACAGACAAAAGGATTGAATTATAAGAAGACACAGCGTGGAAGTGAAGTCAGTGAAGAGAGAATGAAAATACTATTTGGGGCAAAAGAAAAGGAGTGGTCTAATTTGTCTGGACATTTCTAGTAAATTACAGAGAATGGGCTTTTTTTCTCCTGTAATATATAAGTGCTGTTTGGGGGGCATGTAAAGTTCTAGTTAAAAGTAATATGAAGCTTTTCTGCTCTTAAGGAAAATGAGATTTTAGTTTTGAGGTGAAGAGGATTTTGGAAACAGAGGAAGAAATCTTTGTTTTATACTAGAGGAGGCATTCTGAAACAGTACCCCTAATAAGCAGATTATGACCCATATACAGTGTTGGGAAAGCTGATAATGGATAAGATTTCACAGTTTGCAGATGTTCCTTTCAGGCCAGTGCAGATGTGTGGCATAGAAGCCACCAGAGGACTGTTCCTCTTGTGACCATTTCTCCATGGGACTCAGAAAGACTTCTTTCCTAAAAGAACAGATGGAAGATTATTTTTAAGTGGTAAAACTGACTGCAATTATAGGTTTTGTCTTTTTATGTTGTGTGTACGAAAGTGAATACTTATGGGGGGAGGGAAAGATGTTTTGAAAGTTTTATTTGTTGTTTATTTGTTTTTATTCTTTTCTTATTTTCTCCTTCTTAATGTGTGTGAATAAACTATCTTTTCTAATTTTAAGGTAAGCCTGTTTTGCCTTTTGGGTCCTCCTAGTCATATCTAAAATTGCAAACACTAAACCATCACAGGTTATGTGTCAGAGCAACAAATAATATCTATAAAAGACAGATTGCTTTTTGTTTATTTCAGATTTTTGTTTTCCTTCGTAACTTGAACTCAAATAACCTAAGTTTTTGTATTGGTTCTGTTCGTTTCCCAGACTTATCACCAGCAAGTTTAACTGAAACAGTTATGGACCACATTAACTACTTAAAATTCCTTCAGTTTTAAAGTTTTCTTAAATTCTTGTCCTTATTTAATAGGATATTATGAGGAAAAAAAGAAAACCTCTTTTTTTCCTCTTCTGTTGAGGACCGTCAGCAGTGATTGTGTTGTCCTGAGAGGCATCCAGCCTTCAGAGGATTTTATTTCTTAACCAGACCAAGGCCTGAACAACTTCATCTGACCCCAGAGGGGCCCCTTTTGTTGGCAGAGGAGTAGCCTAGAGATCTCCCAGGGTCTGTTCCATGATCTGCAAAAAACTTGTAGGTCCAGAACTCCTCTATGTCATGTCAGCACAGAGAATAAAGAGTAACTCGTACAAAATTTGAGTAATTTATCCTCATTGACAAAGATCTTTTGAATTTAGTGAAGCATCCTTTCAAATCACACTAGGTGAATAAATAGGAATGGCAATGTGTTGGGGAAGAGGATACAGGGAAATCTTACAAATATGATTGTTTGGCAACAGGTCCTGAAAACATAAAGCCTGTGAGTGACATAGAAATGAAGGCAGTTTTTGAGATGTAAGCAGGCCTCACCACGAGGCAGAATATTGAGCAATACCTCAGACAGGCCTGAGACCCATGGGGGGAGGGTACTGTTGAGGTAGGAAGATGGTATCTTAGAAATTATCATTTAAAGGTTTAGGATGTAGTGCCTTATGTAAATCTTGTTGCTCCCATAGGCTATATGTAAATCTTGTAAGATTTGTGTCTCACAATGGATTGGCTGCTGTAAATCAGAATATTCAACATGGAATGGGATAAAACTTACTGTAACAGGAAATTCACTCTCTCTGGACGACCCTCTCTGCTGGGAGCTGGCAGCTGAGAGCAGGTTTCTGTCACCCGCGGCCCTTGCAAATAAACCATGTGTCCTGGGAGCACCCTGTCTCCAAATATCTGTATTACCATCGCGGCACAGAATCCACAGCAATGCTTTGGATATTTGATAATTTTTCATTTACTGTGGCAGCTGGAATTGATCACATAAGCTCTCACTGGAATAAATCCCCAAGTTTTAAAATGTCAGTACTATCTCAGTATCCCCTCATACGTCATATACTCCAGAAGTCAGATATTACATTTTTTTTTACTCTACTCACACTCTTTTTACCTATAGATATTTTTTGACAGTACATTCTACCAAAAAAACAAGATACATTTGCTATCACATTAAAGGTGCAAGAGAATTTGCATAATATTTAAAAGTTATTTGCATCTCACTGATACACCTTTACTTGAAGTTTCCCATCCCGTTCCTATTTTCTGTTCTTTTTCTAGCCTCTCTTTCCATGTAGTAATTAAAGAGCTGTACTTAGCCTGCTGATATTTTATTTAAAATATTAATGATTACTTTTTGTTATTAATGAAGGTCAGTCATGAGCTGAAGAGACAGAAGGAGTTGAAACTCCTTCTGTGTTATATTTGTATGAAGACATGTTTGTTGTTCTGTACCAGAGAGACGTTTTAAGGGCCTGGAGGCTGAGAATTACTTTCTGAATGGCTGTAAATGCCCCTGTGGGCATGAATGTGTTATGAAACTGGGATATTTTGCATTTCTGCATGATTAAAGGGGTAGTTTTATTTTTGAATACCCAGCTGATAGAGAACACTGGTCTATTGACTTCAGACAGAGAGGCATTCCTGGACAAAATGTTTCTTACCTAACTCTAGCTGCCTGAAAAATGGGCATCTAGTCAAACTATTTGTCTAGGCCTCTTCTCCCTCCCTTTTTAGTCAATAGAGAAGTAGATTCTGCCACAGAAAATTCATGCCCTTATCTCAGACACACAACCAAGATGAGATAGATTACCTACTGACAGTTCCCTCTGTCTCTTGTGTACTGTATAGGGAGGCTACATTTTGAACTCTGACCAGCCATTTAACGTTTAGATGGCTAGCTGAAGTGAAATACACTCTTTACATACATTTTTAGATCAGATTTCTGTTTGCAACCAGGAGAATTAAAGACTGGGCAAAGCCATTGCATAATATGGAAACAAATACTGCTAAAGTATGTTAAAAAGAGAACTGTATGGACTGCATTTCCAGCCTTTCATCTGATGCTGTGCCAGTGATCTGCTGGGTTCAAAGAGTCAACTGTTCTCAAGCCTCTAAGGCTTGAGGAGCAGAAGGACAGGATGGGCATCTAAGAAAGCTTTTACTGCTTGAGCAGTGAATTAGTGAATTAGTGAATTCAGAGTGTACAAACAGATTTGTCAGTACTACAGGATCTGAGAACTGTGTTGTTGCAGGTCAGCTACATTAGAATTAGTGAAAGAAGTAAACTAACAAGGAACCATGAAATAGAGTAGTATTATGCTAGTCAATATTTTGCAAAGACCTGAACAGAATTTGGATCTTCCTTGCTAATTTGTATGTCTCTGTACTTGGAAACATTAGGAAAGAGAGAGCTCAGACCTCTGATGCTCTGCTATTTTACAAGAGTCAGTTTCAGCAAACAAATCTGCAATTTTCTAATATGAATTTTGAATAATTCCTCGTAATATTGAAATATTCTAATTCCAGTGTATTTATAGCTTTAGTAATTATGATTAGGTTGCCACTTTTCTACCAATATATGTGCATTTTTTCCTTAGAATGGGTATTTGGAAAGCCAGTTTAATGCTTTACAGTAAAAATATCTCATATTTGAATAAAACATGCAGCATAGATTCCTGGAACTGAGTATATTTTAGACATTGTTAATAACTCTCAATTAATTTCCCACAGTAGAAATCTGCTTCTCAAAAGCTCAAACACTAGAAGGCTCTTGCTTTTACTAAATGGTATAATTCATGTCAGTGTGTATTTGAATTTGTCAATTTGACAGATAAAATTTAGCAAAGACTTTTTTTGTGTCTAAAAATCAGGTAGGTGTAAAAAAATATCTTTCTCTAGTTGAACCTACAGGAAACTGTAAAAAATCTGTTTTATTAAACAAAACCCAAATGTTCAATAGTTTCAATTAGAATGCAAATCCTTGAATGTTATTAGAGCAAAAAAAACCCAACTAGGTGTACAACTTTTTGGATTTGTTGTAACTTCCAAAGACCATTGCTACTTATATCACACTTTTAAGCTCACTTTAGCAGTCAGTTGGTTTTTATGACTTTAAAAGCAAAACTGTCAACTTTGTCTTCTTTACAATCCAATGGCAGGATGGACCTTATCCCTACTAAAATGTCTAAATATTGTATCACCAGGGTCCCCGGGGTGAAGAGATTCCTACAGGAGCAGGTGGCCTGATCTGGACATCTAGCGTTGGAATTCGACTGTGTCCGTGTTGGCACCTACATCTGATCCCATCACTCTTGATACCTTTTAGCAGTTGGTGTGTGAATTGACACATATGGGTAACCAAGGGCAACCATCAAACTGCAGCCAAAAGGCAGAGAGCAGGTTTATTTCATTACCTTGCTAACAAAGCCAGGCCGCAGAGACACACGGGCACACCGGCTCCGTTCGCTTGGTTCGTGCGGACCGTGATGGAGGTGGGGCTCGCTGCCCGCCTCACAATAATTAAAGCACTCACACACCTGTGTGAGAGTGCATTATCTCTCCACAGGATTTCGACTTCTCAAAACAGGTGGAGGATGAACAACATTAGGCATAATAAATGCAGTTTCCCCACACTGGCAGTTTTCAGCATTCCTAGCTTCAAGGTCACTTTGAGCAAAGCTATTCTTTCCTCCTCTTCTGCATTTAATCCTTGTCTCCCAACAGTCAGTGAACAGATGCAAGTCTTCTTCAAACATGACTCATTTCACCTTAAATACTTAAATTTGGCTGGATGAAACAAATCCTTGAACTGTCTTCTGCTCTCCGTGGAGAATCAAGGTTACTAGATTTGATAATATATCTGCACTCAGACAAGTAGAGTTGTTTTATGACAATTTAGACACACACAGCTAAATGTATACCATACTTGATCTAGAGGATTTAATCTGGTAGGAACACTCTTCAAATTCTTCTGGGTTGAATTCAGTTCAATATCAAATCTGAGCGAGAAGGTACTACAGTTTGGAGGGAACTGCTCTAGCAATTTTTGACATTTTCACACTTTTTTTGGAAGCAAAACCTGAAGGCGGGGAAAAAAATAATTAATCAGTTTGGGACGGGTGGGAAGTGCTTAATTCATTTGTGAATGGCAAATGCATAGTTACAATGATTTTAGCATTTTTTTTTATATATCTCACTTCAGTCTTTAACTATAAAGACAGATAGTAGAAGCAAAATATCATCAAAAGATTTGTTTAAAAATTCTGTTCTTATTCTTTAAAAGAGCAAGTCTGGTTGCATCTGATAACATAAATGGAATACCAATTAGGTACTATTTCTCTACATCAAGCAGGTAATATTACCTTAAATGATTATATGATTGAAGTTGAGGGGAAAAAAATCCACAGATTTCATGATGTCCTCCTTCTGCTCTTTGACAAGATTTGTGTTATCCAGATGGATTTCTTGGCAAGCAGCAATTGTCTTAAGTAATTTCATTATGAAGATGCAGACACAGAGACAGTTTGGATTAAGACAACATTTAACACTGAAGTATCTGCTTTGTTGACAAAATTAACAACTCACTGTCAACTCAGCAGTACCAACTGAGTACATTGCCAAGTAAAAGGCTTTCAACTCTTGTTTTCCAGAAGCCACACACATCACTAAATGCAATGTACATGGGTACAAGGAAATCTATCCTGTTTATTTTACTGTAATCAACTTACACTGGTTGTTGTGAAGTATCACACTGCCCTTGGGAACAAAGTATAATGGTCCAAATTCAATGTATATCATCTATGTCTAGTGAAAGCATATTTCACCTTCTGATCCTGTGGTATTAGCACTTATGAAACCGCCAAAAGGCAGAGAGCAGGTAAGGGCCCAGGGGCATTTACAGCCATTCAGAGGGAACTGAAAACTAACACACCAAAAAGCAATTAGCAATAAAACCCATAAATTTTCATCTCATTGAACTTATTTGTCTCCATAACTTTTGTTTAACCTGTGAATGTCACTGTGAACACAGTATCTGTGTGGGTAGAAGGGAAATAGAATGAGAAAAAGCTGAAGGCAGGAAGATGCATAGGTTAGCAGCAGCAGAGAGCTGGCTACATGTTGCACAGTAAGCTGTGACCTCAGCCAGACTGCTATCCTATTCATTTTCCTTGTATCCTGAAACCATGGAGAAATAAATTTTGAAGCATGTGTAATAATGCTACATTAAAGTGGCAATGTTGCAAAACTAAAGGCTCCCTTTTGCATCAGGAATTAATGGGAACTGGTCTAGCTGCTTGCCATCTGAGAGACTACCAATGGGCTGCTGATGTACACCAACTGCTGCTGCACTGCAGCTCAGACTTAGTGTCTGAGCTTCTGTGGTCTAAGGACTCCAGAAGCTGAAATAGAAGCACTGGTCTTAAGCACATCATTAAGAATAAGTTTTGAAATTGTTTGTTAGATTTTGGCCAAGGATCATGAGAAGATGTGAAAGTACAGTAGATGTCTAGGCTTCTTCAGGCTTAAACCTCAGGAAACAGGTCATTAACAGTGACATTTTGTTAGACCCACTGTTACTCACATAGCACTGTCATATGGTGGTGATTTTTTTAGTAGCAGGAGGTAATGTCTGCAATGAATTTGCAAGGTCTCAAGACTGAGGCTCAGTTGTAATGGTGATTTTTCTATTTCTATGGCTACTTTGATTTACTTTTGTTTAACTTTGTATGATACCATGATGGTTTTACAATTCTAACAATGTTGTAGGAATACTGGTATGTTAGAATGGTAGAGGGCTTGAGAAATTATACCCTGCATAGAGTTACAGAACATCAGGAAAAGAGATGGAAGGAAAAGTGTATGCTTATCCATTGCCATAATGTTGTTTATGCTACTAAAAATTCAAAATACATTATTTCAATATCTGAAATAATTACAACTTGACTAATTATGATTCTTGGATTAGACTGTTGAGACACCAATTATGCTAACAATAAATTATTGACTTAATATATAAGGCATGCTTTCTTTTTTCATATACAAAGTTATGAGCATGTTATAAACAAAGCCAATCAAACCAAATTTAATGATTTGGAAATGATAGATTTTATTGGGTGACCGGGATTCGGTCACTGATTGCCCCAACAGAACTAAGGTGTCGAGCCCAGGAAGTCGGCACTGGGTGAACTCAGAGTATCCCTCTCTCTCTGGCAGAAAGTCTCCCGGAGTTCACGAAGTGGACTCAGTCCAGTCTGTTTTTATACGCTTTTTCTTGCCTGGGGCAGAGATTCTTCTCTTCCTTTCAGATTAAACATATTCATGTTGGTCTCCTTTCTTTACTCTGAGGTGGACAAAGTCCTTCTGGGTGGAGGATGCATAGCGATGAGTTCTCCAAGGATCCCAGCTATCTTGATGGTGGTCCTTTGTTTCTTACATCCTGTTGGACAAAGCTCTTTCGGGAAGTGACTAGATGCTTGGTTGGATTTACTGGAATCTGGTCTCGGGGTGGACCTGCCCAGGCGTAGTGCGCATGGGCCATCTCTCGTCCCGGCCACGGTCCTTCTTATGTTAATAAGGGTGCAGTATCAGCGTAGCCTGGTGTACCATTGTGGAGAACTGGATGTTCTGCTCCTGTACTCATATGTTAATGAGTCTTTGTTCCTTGGTAGCCAGGCAGGATGTTGCAATCTCTCTGCCTGCCACCGAGGATCTTAATACTGAATCTTAACTTTTATAACATATATATTTTATAATTGCACGAATTAGCAGACTCTGTCTATAACAAGCATAAAACTATTTGTTCTCTGCTAAGTGCCTATGAATCAGAAATTTCCATGGAGGAAATGAGTAATTCTCCAAAGCTGGAATGAACTGTACCTGTTAACTTTTCAGTAACAAGCATTAAACATTGAAAGAGTCTATTTTTCTGCAGAATGAAGATGGTAAGATCAAACGTACCTCTATTATTCACCCACTTTATGCTCAATTTCTTTATGCTCGGCCTTTGCTGAAACATGTTCTTCTCCAGTATTGTTAAGGCATATTGAACTATACTGGAAAAAGTAATCCGTTCAGGGCCCTGACTCTATATCAAAGCAAATAAATTATCTTAGGAATTTAAATGCATGTATGAAAGGATATGTATATATAGTATATATATAGAGAGAGTATATGCATAAATATATATTTTTGGTCTTCGGCTCCCCACTCCCATTTTTTTGGGGGTTTTTTTTACTATTGTTCAATTTTTCTTCCTGATTTGAATTTTTGGCCTCAGAGAAGAATAAATTGCATTTTTTCTCGTAGGAAAGCAACGGTTCATATAGATTGTTACCAGAACAGGCAAAAAAAAAAAAAAAAAAAAAAGTCAGTGAAAATGCACAAGATATTATAAATTTTGCTCCTTTTTTTTCAAAAGAAACACATTTTAATGAACCACCTACATGCTCTTGAAAAAATGAGTATGAGTTCCAGGTTTTTGGCTCCTCCACCTTTATATATTTTCCTGTCTCCTTTCTGCTTCTTTTAGAAAGGTCCCTGTGTCAGGAGAATCACCATCTCAGTGTCTGTTGGGAAAAAGGCTCTCAGTGTAAAATACTTGATGGTTAGGTTTCTTAAGGGAATTTTCTTCCCATTTGCTGTCATGGAAATGGCAAATAGGTCTTGATTACGAGACAAAAGCTGTAGCCAAAGCCTTGGAGTACTGTTGGAATGGTTCTGGGGGAGGGAGGGGACTGGTGTAGTTTTTGTCAGTTTCTTAGCTGGGGGTGGTTCAGTCCTTGCCTGGCTTGGAGGACAGAAGGTTGTGGGTTTTGGTGCTGGTCTTTCTCCTGCCCAGAGGGCTTCCTGCTATTGCTGAATCTTCCTTGCTCTTTCCCCTTACCCTTGGTGGGCTTGTGGGAGCAGCCATTGGACTGTGACTTTTCTGCACCAGCCCTTGCTGGGAGAGAACCTCACCATCTGCATGGGTGCCTCAGGGGAAAACTGACCCCTCACCTCTTCCCTCTCTCTGGAATGGAAGCACTAAGAGAAAAAAATTAATGTAAAATTCTATGGAAGTGCACAGATATCGATTCAGGTAATTGCAAAGTAATAAGGTTGACACGAAATAAGCAGACTATGTGGCAAACAGAACAGACTCATCTATTCTGTTTTCAAAATTACTTTTGCATGCTCTTCTACAATCTTTTAATGTATGAATCCTGATGCCAATAATTTCAAGCTATATTTAAAAATATTAATATTTCAACAATTGTGATTTTGAAGCAAGGTTTGTCTCACCAACTGAAACTCTAAACATTTAGAAGATATCTCTTGTTGTCAAAACAAGAACTTGATATTAATTCTTTTGGTTATTTTTCATGATTAATAACTTCTCTTTGTATATGCTTTTAACTGTCAGTGCTGCATTTTTCTGTCTTTGGGTATTTGTTCAAACACAGATTTTTACATGCATGATAGCATTATTTTCTGTTTCTTGAATATAATCTTTATTAAGCTGCCAAATCCATTTATTTTCAATCTTGTTTCAGAGGCAAAATGATACATGACTGGAAAATTTTAATACATTAAAATCTATTGTGAGTCACAGAGCACTTTACTAAGTACATATGAACTTTCATTTTTTTCTACCAACAAAAATTCATCCTGTTCAATGCTTTAAGCTCATAATTAGTTATTTGGCATGAGAAAATACCTGCTTATTGCAAAGACTACTATTTATGAGAGACCACAAAGGAGTTAGGATATACTGTGCTCCTACCATATGGAATTAACTTGAAATTATGATAATAGCAAACACACTTTAAGTGGCTGCTATGCTGTGTCACAGAACAACTTATTTGCTAATAACTAATTAAGGGAAAGACATGTTCTTATGGAAAGAAGGAGTAAGTAGTAAAAAATAAAAATAAACTATGCTTAAGCCTCTACTTAGCAAAAATCCTGATGATACTGGTTATCACCTTTAGTAATATTTTTTATAACCCTTAAAAATATTGTATTGGATTTATGTAACAAGGGGCCTATGCAGGTGTGGCCTCTGTGAGAAGAGATTAGGGACTGCCTCTGTGTGGGACAAAACCAGATCACCCAATCCCCACTGTTGCCCAAAGCTGAAACTATCAGCGATGCTGGTGGTGCCTCTGTGTTAACACATTTCAGAAATAGTAAAAACCAGTATGCAGCAGCTGGGAGAAATGAGAAAGTGTCAGGGAAACTTCCTTGCAGACATTGAGATCAGAGAAGAAGGAGAGGACTTCTTCTCCCACATGCTTGAACAGAGATTCCTCCCCAGCCCATGGAGAAGAACATGGTGAAGAAGTCTCCCTGCAGCCCAGGGAGGACCATGACAGATGGAATTTTCACCCTGCAGCCCCGGCAAGACACCACAGCAGAGTAAGTAGCCATGTCCTGAAAAAAAATTCTCTATGCAACCCATAGAGAGCCCGCACTGGAGCAGTGTCCCGGCAAAAGCTGCAACCTCTAGAAAGCACCACATGCAGGAATATGTTTTCTGGCAGGAAGTATGGCCAGTGGAGGAACACACACTAAATTAGTCTGTCCCTGAAGGACTCTTCCCCAAGGAAAGGGCTCACACTGAGGAGTTCACAAAGATCTAGATCCTTTGGGAAAAACCAAATGCTGGTGTTGAAGAACAGTGAGAGGAAGAAGGAACAGTAGAAGTGAAGTGGTTTGTACTAGTTGCAACCCCAGTGATATTCAGGAACAATGTTTGGTGAAATAAAGGCAATTCTCATTAAATACTACTTTTGAAGAACACAATTATTCTTAACTTTGTAAGGATCTCATAACTAAATTTTTACAGAATTTCTTTTAAACACTTATTTGAAATTAGTATTTAATTTTGACTTTGAGCAGATAATTGAAATACCGGAAACTTAGACATGCAAATATAAAGAATTTTGATCTTAGGAAGGAACATGGTCTCCAGCAAGATTACGTTCCTTGTGATATAAATAAGAATGATATTTGAAGGTTGTACAAGAGAGTGTAGAAAGTTGTACAGCAGAGTGTATAGCTACTTAGGACAATATTGAAAAGTTTTGCAGCTCTTAGGACAGGTTTGTTACATTCTTGTTCAATCCGTACATGATTTTGTGAAATACAGAGTGAGTATTGGTGAATTTAGTCCATATATCCTGGTTAGATTTTCACAACTGGGCCCTGGTTGAATGATTTTAAAGTGACACTTTAGTGGAGAAACTTGTGAAACAACCTGAGATCTAAAATTACATCTGAAAGTGTCATATAGATGCTTATTTTGCGCATCTTCCTTACAAATAAAATGTTTCAATTAATCTACATTTATCAGATGAAGAAAAAGTTTGAATATTATAAAACCCTCTACTATTCATTGATTCTTGGCTATTCTGACTCTGAATTCTGAGAGCAACTCATCAAGTTACAGTGGGTTTGCATTTGTTTCTAAGTGGCAATCAAAGTGGAAGGCATTCACTGAATCTAAGAAATCTAAGACTGCCTGTTTAATCATGCTTTGCCACAAAAAGGGGGATCAAGAAGCACTGAGCTGTGAAATTTCAGAACTTCTCAAATTAATTAACCTATTCATTTCTGGTCCTTGACTGGTGATGGTTTAGGAGGATTGGGATTTGGTTGTTGTTTTTTTTTAATTTTTTTTTTTTTCAACAAATCAATATAATTTGCATTTTATACTTTTAAAATATCTGTACTTAGAGTTCTGGATATGCATAGCTCTTCCTTCAAGGAGTACTCCAGCTGTTTGATGAATCACTAGCAATTTACATCATGATAAGGAAGAATCTGAGATCACAGAATTTTTCTGCTTCTAGTTATTGATTCAAAATAGCTTAATGACAAATATAAAAAATCTTCAGGAACAGAATAAAATCCTAAAATTTTTAATGCAATTGCCATTACAAGTATTACTTTAAATAACATCAACTACTTAGAGTATTTTGTTTAATAAACCAGAGAAAGAATAGTTTCTTAATCTTATGGAAACTCTCAGAGTTTCCACACTATATTTAAAATAAATAATGTGTAAAGGTGTAACGGAAGCTGTAAATATTGTTAAATGATCAAACAGTGTGATTTCTGGAATTTTAAATCCTGCACAGGAATAATGTATTTGGGAGTTCACTGGTAGCCACCATCTTTCTCTTTCTCTTATAAAACTTGTTTGCTATTTACATTAGTATTCAGGCTTTCTCAGAAAGCATGAAAGCATTGTCAAGAAACAATAGAAGTGAAAAGGGTCTTGAGAAAATAATGGAATGTTATAGATATTTGAAAAAGAGGGTGGTGCATACATGACAAAGAGCAACAAAGGATGAACTTTATTACAGTGTTGGTGAGGATCTCAGATTTCATTCAAATAACACAAAAATATCTGAAAAGATGTTTCTATAGATACTAGATTTTTAAAAAAATGCAATATAATATCAATACAATATGAATATGGTGAGGAAGAGGAGAAGGGACTTCAAAAGATATTTACAAAATTGCTTATTTCTTTCTTTAAAGCTGGACTACTGAACAAAAACAGCAATGTAAAGAACATGCTAGAAAACAAATTTCCTAGATAGTTAAACTAGATAGTAGCAATTTTTTTAGGTAGCATTTCTTTCTCTAAATTATTTTAGTTAGAGTCTCTTTTATCAGTATTTTTGAACAATACACGTTTCCCCTTTCATTTCAAGGAGTTCTTTCATTCCTACAATTTTTCAGTTTCTCCAGATGACATCCATCTCCTTTACTGCAGATGCTGACAGTTTGCTATAAACTGAAAAGGTACTGAATGAAAAATAAAACAAACCAAAAAAACTCTACCAAAACCCAACCCATAAAAACCATTGCTGTTGTTGCATAAATACTTAATTTCAAATTACCATCTTAAATCAATTATAAAACTAACATAATAGACACCATCATACATAAGATTACATATAAACATAATTTCATAACAGCATGCACTGAAAATTACCTATACTAGCTAATTCCTGATGTTTTGATATTAGTTATTTCTTAAATTGGTGCAGGTTCATGAATCTACTTAAGGGAATAACATAAGGACATAATTACAGAAATATTTGTTCTAGTCCTCGTATGTGTATATAAATATATATTAAAACTGCATCAAATCAGGTCAACATCTATGTAACCTGCATTCTGTCTTTGTTATTTCTCAGTGTAGATATAGTAAAGGTTGTAAGTATGATTGCGCAGTGTGCAGCAATGCCCACAATTCTTATTCCTATGCTTAAGACACCATTTTTACCAAGATACTTCAGAAAGCTCATTTTATTTTAATCTTGACGTCTGGTGAAAGCAAACAAGTAAACCCCAAAATACAGTATTTTAATACTTTAATTAACCAAAAAGATTTTAATTTACTCCAGCTACACTGCTTAGAAAGCTTGCATACGAGTGTAACACAAATGATTTTTTCATGTTGTCTACATCCCTGACCTATATTTAATGTTATGCATATCCAAATACTAATGTTGGCAATTACCTTTTTTACTTGCAAACACCATATTCAGAGCTTCAGTGAAGTGACAAGACACATATACCACCCTCCTTGACTGACATGCTTGCAATGCTACCTGTCAAAAAAGATGAATGATGGAAGGAAAAAGAAACAGATCTATTTTACCCTGAATGACAAACAAGTTGACAAGGTGTGTCACTGACAGAGCTTTAATCCATCAGAAACATAAACACATCTCTTAATTTATATATGCTTAAATTAATTTTATTTTTATTTCTGTCTCTCTTGTACTGAGGCCTACGTACTTTTGGAATTTCTACTAAATAATGGAAATTATTCTGCTGATGATGATTTGACAGACTATTTGAAATAAATAACATCAAATTTACAAGTGGTGTCTGAGGTGCTTTTGTTTCTTAGGTTTTTTTTACTTGTTAAACACACACATCATGAAGTTGCAAATTCTCAAAATCTTATGTTTTTCACTGTTGCCTCTTTTTCAACATGGATTGAAATATCATCCCTTTTTAAAACTCTGTATGAAAGAGCTGTTTCTCTTTGAGTAGCAATACAAAGATTTTCTAGACCTAGGAATAGGTGTGGTTATGCCGCAGTTCATAAATTCACCATTAGATTGGACGTATAGATATGTACTCATTTTTTACTCTGTCTGTAGAATGGCCCTGTGGCTGTGAGCTACAACCCTTAATCAAGATTTATTTTCATTGTACTGCAGAAGAAAGAACGATTGACTCTGAGAACAAGTACTCTTCATATTTATTTCTGTCTTTGCACAAAAATATTTTATATATATAAAATATGTATGTGTATGTGTGTGTATATCATTATATCTCCTTATAATTGTTATCTCTAGTCATTAAGTCCCATCCCACACAGGTTTTTCTCCACCAGAATTTATTATTGTGATATTCTTTCCGTGGTGAATAACATGTAAGTACTTTGGTAGATTTATAGAAAGATTTCAATATCAAATATGCGTAGACTCCTATGCATATACATATTATAACTAAGAAAAAGATACCCTGATACTTCTAAAATTACTATGAGTGAAAAGGTTTTGCATCTTGACCAAAGGTGCTTTGTCTACACGTGAGAAAATAGTTTTTCCATAACAGCATAATGTCATGGAATCATAGAATCTTTGAAAGTTGGAGGGACTTTTGGGTGGGAGAGGACTTGTAGAAGCCTAGAAGAGAGACTTTTCCAGAAAGGTCTAGAAGAATAGGATGCGCATGAAAACTAATTTGCATAGAAAGCAAGATACTTATCTCCAGGGTGAAGAAAACTTGTCTTTAGATAGAGACCCCCACAAAATCCAGATGTGTGCCCCCAAAACCCTCGACACCACAACAAGTGAAATGATGTTGGAGTCAGTAGTGGTGAAATTCCTTTCTTCTTTTTCTACTCTTTATTCTCCCCCTCTCTCTAATCTCTCTCTTCTCTTCCCCCCCATCCCCTTCTCAAAATTCACTGCTGTGTGTTTATATCAGAAGATAGGGGACTAATTAATACAAATTCCCATGACAAGCATATAATTTCCTGATAAAACTGTAAGTTTTTCTGGACTCTGGCTTCTATTGTTCCTTTGGCTTGTATCAACCTTGGGTGGTCTCTTCTTCCTAGGGGTTGAACACCACAGGAACTTAATCATCCAGCTGAACACACAAAAACACACACAAACACACACACACAACCGAGGGCAGGGGTGCCACCTACTAGGTCAGGTTGCTCAGTTGACAATGAGTCATGAGTTAATACAACATATGGATAAAAAGTAGAAGATCAAATTGGACATAAGAATAAAGCAGACATCTGCAAGTATAAAGCACAAAATCAAAATACCAAGTAAGGAGTAAAATAAAAATGTTCTGAAAATAGAAACAAACCTCAAAGATTATAGAGGAAGTTTAAATACAAACAATGGAAAATAATAAAAATATTGTGTGGAATCTAAGATACAAAGTGAGGAGAGTTGCTAATGGGGAAAAATTTTCTGAGTTTTGAATTTCTGCCTATTTTATCGTCTTTTTTATTTATTTATTTCTATGTTTAAGATAAAATGGGACAATTCCCTTTTCATGTGTTTATGAACAACCTAGTATCTTTGAATGGAAATAACAGGAGCACATCCAGTTCTATGCTTATAGTCCCTCTGTGGTGTAATTATATAGCAGGTGTGTACTGTAATGATTTAAGAGAACATTTATACACTGAAAACCTTAAAAATTTAACAAGAAAAACGTCACAACAGACTACTCAGAGTCTGATAAGAGCAAAAAGGTTAATAATCTGTCAAAACCCAGGTCCAGAGTCACCCATATTCTTTAAAAGATAACCCCCTTCATATCTCCATAGAATAATTAGCAGTTTGTCCAGTATTTTTCTTAGTGGGAATATAACTCACAAAACTGTTAATAGCATCCTCTGCAGCTCATGCGTTTTCCCTAGAGGACTTGCATCAAAGTGCTGAGAAAGCTTAATGATACAAAGTTTGAGATATGAAGAAATCATAGCTTCAGCTATTGTGGATGCAGGTTTTATCAGCAAAAATACATCTGAATAGATACACAATTAAAAAAGATATTATTCATGTAACTTTGTTAATATAATAAAAGAAGAACAACATTTATATTTCTAATTCTTGCTTATCAAATCCATGTTATGTTTGCTTTGGCTTTGTAAAGCTTTCTAGACTATGTAGAATTTTCCAGGATTTAGCAAGATCCTTAATCCAGTAGACTGTATATTAGTGTAACTGTTACCACTCAGCTCACTACCTGTTCTCCAACACTTGGATGCATTATTTTAAAGTGTTAAAAAGACCAAAACCCTTAGCTACAACTTTTAATAGTCATCACTACTTTTTTCAAGTTTAATGATATAAAATTGAATATGAGACTTGCAAGGAAAATAAAACAAAACCTAACACGTAGACTTGACAGGTTTTTTGTTTGTTTGTCTGTTTGTTTGTTTGGGTTTTCTTTATTATTATTGGGGAGAAGTTTGAGGTTATTCTTTCTTTTTTTTTTTTGG
Organism: Hylia prasina; assembly: GCA_013397195.1. Taxonomy (NCBI): domain Eukaryota; kingdom Metazoa; phylum Chordata; class Aves; order Passeriformes; family Sylviidae; genus Hylia; species Hylia prasina. Next base: position 266,538 of record VYXD01008280.1, on the reverse strand, counting down.
TAGGAGATTTTACAGAATTACAAATTCTGCCATAAAAGGATTACCTTTTCAATGAATTTATGCTTATTTCTAAAGATTTTGGGTTTTTTCATGCACGATCTCTTGTACCATTTTGGTCTAAATTGAAAAACATGAAAATAATGATTTTAAAGAGACTGTGTGGTACATCTAAGTGTCTAACTACATATATTTAGAAGATGATCGAGCCATTTTCTGAGCCACTGAAAATTTACAGTCAAATTATTAGTCAGTCTATCCCAAACTTAGACGCACTGGTACATAAGGCTTTAGAGTGTCTTGGAGCAAGCAGAGAATAAGGATACACTCAGACCTTGTACATATAATTTCACTTATATGTATGATGAATGAAGCAGAATTCAAATTTTGAGAACAACTAGCTTGGAGTACAGTGGTTCATTACTTCAGGTAGGGTTAATGTTGGCTAACTTTTAGAGTCTAAAATATATCAGTTGTATCAAAGCCCTTTATATAAACTTTTGGTATAATCTATGTGATAGCCAAAAGTAAAAATATCATCCAAATTTTGAGACTATGTTTAATATGGACTCCTTGCCATAGAGGTGAAGAAAATTAGCTAAACTAAATAATGTACTTCATAAAACTCCCAGGAGGATAAAAGGATCTTCTGATTGCATATTCTGACAACTGTTCGCTTTGAGAAGGGGTTCCTCATTGGTCTGGCACCTCATTTGGATCAAGCGGCTCTCATGTGCATCATTTTTTTAGCAGCAACTTGGTTAGGGCAGTTTATGTGCTTTTCTCTTAACGAAAATTGTGAAGAATTATATATCATTTTATATAGCTGGCATGCAGTTTAATTGTCTTTCAAATACAGATCAGAATAGAGATTTAAAAATTCTAAAACTTGAAGTATTTTCTACTTTATACCTTGAAGTAGGAAACTAACAGTCAGAATTTTGAGAAAGATCAACAATGCACATACCTAAAACAATGCTTGAATTTTATTTCCAAAACACAGAGCAATGTGGTTGCATGAGACTTTTATCTTCTTCAAGCCCTGGGCTAAACATTCAAGTTGAGAAACTTCAACTGTGTTGATATAAAGTTACATTTATTTTTAGGAACAACGCTCTCTTCAGGGCATTAAAATCTTGGCTGTGATGGCAAATGCACCCTTATTTGATGCTGATAAAGACATACAAGTGCTTTTATTTTCCTAATGCGTGGTGAAGGTTTTCTGGTTCATCCACAGTTCTGCTATCCTAGGGGACACAGCCAGAAGCATGCTGAACCACTGGAGCAGCACTGGGCTAAGAGTCTTGCTGCCTGAAATACATGGTGAAGGCTAGTTCTTGTTCTCTCTTTAAAGAGAATTAGAAAAGCAAACAGCTTATTCCTGTTGGATTTGAATGGAAAAGGAAAGATCTGGAACAAAACTCACAGTATTTAACCTTTCAACATAGAAAATAGCATGAAATTTTCAAACAAGAACATTTTTTTAATTGCTTAAATGTCAAAACAAGAAAGTTTCAGAGTAGTTGAAAGATATTATGGAGCTAATTTCTAATAAAATGTCTAACTGGGATTTTTGAGGCAAGTCATAAACACAGTTTATGACATAAAACACATGCAAAATAACAACAATTATAATGAAATTACAAATGAAATTACAAATGAAATTATAATGAAATTACAATTAGCTGATATTTGGAAGACGTTGCACTTGCTACTCAATTCATTTCAGGCTACCTTTATAATTAAAAACTTCTTTTCATAAAATTTAAAGATGTGTTAGGATGTAATAGTAATTTATATTTTATAACCACCCAAGGATAATTTTTTTCTTGACAATGGTACTTCTCAGGCAAAGACAATAACAAAAATCTACAGCAGTTTCCCAACTCTATAGAATGAGAGCAGACAGCTGGGCTTGGTGATAGATGGCAACAGTTGCTGAATAATAGGTAGATGTGGTATGGTTTATGGGAACTGCTTGAGAGGCGAGAAAAGCCTGTGTTTTCCTTCTTCTCTGGAATATTCAGATGACAAACATATGAATTCTGATGCCACAAAATAGATAGAAGTTGAGGAAAATCCCTATTGGATATCTGTGACTGCAAACCCCCGGTCCAGTGTATCTGAAGAGGAACATAAAGTTAAAAAAAAAAAAATCCTTCTATTGAAACACAGTGACAGAATGATAACTTTTTTTTTGATTGATATCAATACGCAGAACTGATCTTTTTTTCCTAAGACCTTCTTTAAGCATTTTCCTGATCTGTTCCAAGGGATACTCATGCTCTGTGCATATAAACCAGGTTCACCAGAGTTAGTTTTTCAGAACCCTGTAGATTTTCACAGACAATTATGTCAGGATTGATTTGTTGGTGAAAAAAAGAAAAGTCTCCTTGAGCCATTTGAAAAAGCTTAGGGTATCCTAGTTATCTCCACAATTCTGGCAGACCCAAGACACAATAAAAACTAGGAGACATAGAGCCCTGCCTGGGTATCAGCTATAGGCCCCACAGGGCCTAAAATGACATTGCAAATGCATGTTTAGGCAACTAAATCTAGATCCAGATTTCACAGCTGGTGAATAGGGTGATATTGTAATTTACAGAAATTTATTTATTCCATATACTTTGGGTACTTATTTTAGGATGACATGCATTTCTGGTGATGTTTATATCTTTGTTAATGAAACTGGTGGACAAATTAAGACTAAGGTTTTGATTCAACCCACTACTATACACCTCAGCAGAGCCTTCTACCTCCTTGCTGAAACATAAGCCATTATTCTACCCAATCTTGACAAGATAGTACCTCACCTTGAGGTCGAGGCCACTAAGACCTGTTAATGTAGTCAGAGCTGTGAGTTTTGATAACAAAAAGGAGCTTTTCTGGTTTGTTTATAGGTTCCAAGAAGAAGGAAATTTTTAGTCCTCTTGATCACAATGAAATATAAAGGAAGATTTAGCTGAATGAACAGGAGACTATTTAGGAAAAGTATGCCGAACTTTACTAACTATATTGATTGATTTGCATTCATTACAATGGGTGTTTAGATATGGGCTTCACATGTACATAGGTTCTACTGCTTATACTGAAATACATATATATAACAATAGATCTCAACTTTGCTTTAAATATTGAGCACATTATAGGTTTGTATTCTGCCACTATGAAGTGGATTAGAACTAAATCTAAATTCTGGTTCTTGTAATTCTTAGGTCTTACTTGAGCTTTACATCATCTTTATGTTTTTGACAGGTGGTTCAGCAGGACCTCAACTTTTGATTCAGACAAGTGCAAGGAAAAGTAAAGCATTATTGTTTCTAATAGTGACACTATTTCACCAGTTGTAGATGCTGAGTGAAACAATTTTCCATTCAACACATTCTAGAATTCATCTGCAGATTACAAAACCAAGGCTGGGCCTTGTCAGTGCATTTCCAGTAAACTGAATCAACAGCTGTTCCAGAAGTACTCACTTGCTAGTGGCTTTTCCTCATATTTGACAAGACAAATTCAAGTCAATAAAACATATTTAAAATAAAAGGTAAAGTAAAAAATAAAGTAAAAGGTCCCAACTAAAATCCAAATAAAATCGTTATTTGTCATAAATTTACCAGCATTACAATGACTGTTGGAAGAAACCACTTCCTTCCCTGACCTTTTGATATCAGCTGATTTTCTGTGTCCTGTTCATGAGACAGTGAATCCCTCCAAGACTCTCAACATGGTGGAAAACATGCTGGAAAATGAAACTTTTGTCAAGGTTTCTCAGGCTTTGCCAATTTGAGAGCAAGCTAAGCAATGCTGCGGTTTTGTCTGTTCACCTTAAATCCATCTTGATTGATGCCATAATAGATTAAAATTCAATCAAAACTGTTTGGTCATAACAAAAAAAATAAACAATGCAGGGGTTCAAATATTACTACTAACACTAATACTAATACTAATAAATACTAATACTAATTCAAACAAAAAAGATGCAGACCACAAAAACCAAAACAAATGTGACACAGTTATATGCAAAGTGACACAATATATATGCATAGCTGTTTTAATATTATATCAGGAAGATTTAATTTACCATATCCCTCTAGTTTACTATTGCTCTCCTGCTAGAGATGATACTAAAGGTTTCATAATTTTCTTTATATCTTATGAAAAGATTATATCTGTTCACCAGATTACACTTTGGTCTTGCGTGTGAGCTACAGAATCCAACAGGAAACACTTTGTGTAGCGCTTTTTAAAAATTATGTATGAAATACACCTTAAAAAAGATAACTTTATTGAATTTCTATATTCCAAATATTTAAAATGTACAGAAAGCTTTAATTTGTCTTTCAAAACTCATCCTATTTCTTCTTTTTCCAGGTGATAATTCATCCTGAGAGGCTTGAGAAGTGGGCCCTTGTGAACCTCATGAAGTTAAATGAGGCCAAGTACGAGGACCTGTGCCTGGTTCAGGGCAACCAGTCTACAATGTCAATACAGACTGGAACTGAATGAATAAAGAGCAGCCCTGAGCAGGGGGATTTGGGGATAATGGCAGTTGAAAAATTGGACATGAGACAGCACAATATGTTTGCATCCCAAAGCCAACCAAATCTTGTGTTGCATCAAAAGAAGCTTGGCCAGCAGGTTAAGGCAGGTGATTCTCTCCTTCTGCTGTGCTCTAAAGAGACCCTGTCGAGTGCTGTGCCCAGGTCTGGCATTCGCAGCTCAGGAAAGGCATGGCCCCTCTTCAATTAACACAGGCTGAGAGAGTTGGAGCCGTTTAGCTAGGAAAAGAAAAGGTTTCAAGGAAGATTTACTTCAGCTTGTCAGGATATAAAGGGGGTTTCTAAGACAAACAGGGACCTTTTGGAAAAGACTATAGTGACAGGACAAGGGTCAACAGTTTTAAACTGAAAGACAGAAGGGTTACATTGGACAACCCAAAACATTCTATAATTCTACAAGTTCATGACAGTCTTGTAACTTGACTGAAATGAAAGGCTTTTCCTCTCTCTTAGATATGAAAAAATAGTTTTGGTTTAGATTTAGGAAACAGTTTTAAAAATGCCAAAGTATTCAACGGCATTTTAGATACTCATGATATTCACAAATATTTAACAGATGAGTAACCTCAAGAAGACAAGTTAGAAGCAGGAAAGGATGACTGCTAGGTCAATGGATACTCAGGGGGTTTTACAGTTGCTTTTAAGGTAAAGACTAAAGTTTAAGCACTAAGGGTAGTCTCCTGCACTTAACAATACAACCACTTTCCTCAAGGAGAGATTAAAACTCCCCTGCTCTTGCTGTTGCTTTATATATTCTATTTTAGAATAGTTCTGTGGATTTTATTTTCTTTTTCTTATGTCCTCTATCAGCATGGCTTTTAAAACAAATTTTAAACAGTGAAACAGGAAAACTGTGTATTGTTAATTTCTCACTTGCATGCCTGGTATTTCAGTAATTTATCATATTATCATAGTAATTTATCGTATTGCAAGGAGGCTACATATGACTACTGCAAACTACCTTTCTTTCTGTCTTAAAAGTAGTTCACAGATCTCTTACTGATATAAGGAAAACGAGTGGAAATTTATAATTACATAAGAAAATAAAATAATTTTGATTTAGAAAATATCAGGATATTTTAGAATAGTGCTCAGTAGATGTGAAAAATGTACATTCAAACCTAGTTTACACAGAATAAAACACATTCTGGCATATATGTACATATATGCCAGAATATAAAACACACTGGCATATATGTACATATATTTAGAAACACATCATGCTATTACCACTGCTTATTAGAGTCACTTTGGGCACTAACATCTGTCACGCCAATTGACAGCTTGGATTTCAGTATTTACAAAAGAAGAAAATGATACTTGGATTATTTGGAATCCCTGCAGCCCCTTGAGGTAGCATCTAGAACTTGGTCTTGACAGGACAGACTGTAGTCACCTGCCCAGCCTCAAGAGCAAAACTCCTCGCAATGGTGCTCTGTATTTGTTGGTTTGTCCTGGGTCACCCCTAAGGCCCCTAATCCCTTGGTTTCTCCTTTGCCTGGTGACCAGCCCTGTTTTCCCTATAGGACACTGACCTTACCTGCCCTTTACTCCGCCCCCGTGCCCCAAGTTCATTGGCTGCTGAAATCTGTACTTAACCCTGGACCCTCTTGGCTCCAGTGACTTCAGCATCTGCAAATAAACCTGTTTGGAACTGATCCGGGTTGCCAGAGCCTTTCTCTCTTTGCTGAGCTAGCCCATGGCATGTGTGGATGTGTGAGCTGGGCTGCCTCACCTGAGCTTCCCAAACAACCTTTCTCACCCAAGAGGTTTATTGGGTTTAGACTTAGCTCCACTCCTAAAAGAAGACATTCTACAGGATTCCACCTGGGAATGGAAGCTATGTTGATTTTGAGGCCTTCTTTGTGGAACTACATGTGGAAACACTGGGATGCATCTGGAAGATTTTGAGCTGAAACAAGAGACAGAATGTCTAATGCCTGCTCCGTTGCCTGGGAAGGCCATTTCATGGCACAGGACATTCTTCATGTTGTCATTGACAGTCCTGTATTTGTCACCTCACTCCAAAAACCACAGTGGAACTATAAGGGACTATAAATGCATCTTTATGTCCAGTCATCAGCTGAGTTTGTATCTCTACTGGACAATGAGGCAGAGCAATGTGAGTAAACCTCGTCCCCTTTCTGACTGTCTTGGCTTGTCTGCTGTATTCTCCTGGTGTCATATTAAAGACACCTATGTCCACATGAGATAACACCTCATTCATAACATTTTCTAAAGTCTGCTCTGTCTCATGGGTTTGTTTGTATTGATTTATCGGACTCTGGATAACAACATAGCCTTTCTGATGTGCAGTGAATAGGTAACTACAGTTATTCTTTTGTCCTTAGGACTAAGTCTCTCAGAAACAGTAATGGGAGCTGGAAAAGTCACTTAGGTTATTACTCAAATCCCATTAAGAAACACTGGATGACATATTTAGTTGTCAAAATTAGTGGATTACGGATTCGTATGTTGCAAATAATTTATCTGAAGTGCAATTGATCCTGATTGCTACTGATTCTGATGTGTTTATGAGATTAGTTATGATTATATGTTATGTGTTTATGACTTATTCACTAGTACCCCCATGTGACCATATAAAGTATATGGCCATCTTTATCAAATTTACTGAGTAAAATTATAGAAATTACCCCAAATAAATTCGAAATAGCAAATAGAAACCAACTTTTCATGTGTGCATGTTGTCACATTTCCAGAATTTCCCTGGCAGTCAAAAGCAATGTGTGTGTGCTGATGAAAAAATATGAAAGTCAAACATATAGAGCTGTGTCTACATACAAAAAATGTGAATTTTGCAATAAATAAAACAGAGTTCTATCACAAGACTCTCTTTTTTCTCTTAGAGTTCTGTTTGACAGCTTTGTTCCTAAAGGGTCACAGCTGAAACTAGTGAATTTTGATTACCACAGTTTTATTCAGACCTATATTTATACTTAGGAAACATAAAAAGACGTAGGATTGTATACATTATATCTATCTTTGTGGCATTAATGTCAGCTCAGTCCACTCCTATGTAAAAAGACCACTGACAGGGGGTTGACTATTTTGGCCTTGAAGTAAAAAAAATATTGTTATGAATACCCAGTTCAGTTTTTGAGGAAGACACACATGAATCACAAGCAAACAAAGAAACAGACAAATAGTTTATTTATACATGTTATAAATAATAAATGTATGTAAAATAGGAAATTACATAAGAATTAAGAAGAAATGATGTAAGTACAGATATGGATATTGATATAGGCATCTTTTTTTTTCAGATATACAGAAGGAATAAAAAAAGGATCTGTTCATATACTAACCAGAAAATAAGATAAATACTGTTGCTTCCTTCTATTGGATTTTTTTATTATTTCAAATCCTGTTTTACATCAAGTCTATAGCTAGCATTTTGTCTCTGCATATATTATTTCACAAGCTCTACAGTCCTCAAGCAGCAAAACTGACACCTAGACAGCGTAGTATTAAAATGTGTAACCGTTTCTAGAAAGCTGTGTATGGTATGTCACAGCACAGTCAACTTGCATTAGCTTAGTAAATCTGTGCTACATCACTGCACATTAGCTCCAGTTCATCCATTGTGGTGCAGAGATTGCTTATTGTGTTCCCAGGGCTCTTTTATATGAAAGAGCAATAGTGCTGTCTGCCAAAATGGTCTTGCCCTGTCAGAGTAGTTTTAATTGAGCTGAGCCTTAGGACCCTGCCCAGTGCTATTACGGGAGCTGAGAGCCATTTGGTGAATAGCACTCTATGAGATTATGGCTGTTAGGAGTATAATGGACAGTTACTGTAATATCCTACCCAACTAGAACACTATAAACATGTCCATAGGTAGTCATTTTACCTAGTTATCCTGTTTCCTAAAACAGTGTGGGTCTGATGCTTTATGTCTATCTTTATGTAAAAAATATGGATTATATTGGAAACACGTGTTATCCATTCTGTGGTCATAGGAGGGAGACAGAAGAGGCCATCTTCAGAAAACAAACTTTTACTATTTTAATTTCTTCTGCATCTTTAGAACAACCATTTTACCCATGCAGAATGAAATGTAATAATATTTATATATTTGATGTATTTTTCCAATGAAAATATGTTAATGATTCAATGGAAAAAGTGGTTGACAATGAAAATATTTTATTTTCAAGCTTATGAGAGATGGTTGCAAATAATGACAGATATAAACAGGCGTAAATAGGCACCCAATCATTTATGTTTTCAGTTTCTTTGTTTCAGTAGTTATGATACTTAAACATACATTCCTTAAGTTAAATAATTACTTTTTTGTTTCCAGTTGATTTACAAGGCAGCATATCAGATGAACAGCATGTCTGGAAAGAAACCAAATAATAACTACTTCCCATTAAGCTTATGCACATTTGTATATGGAAAAAAATAATGAGTTATCAAAATGAAATTAGAAATGCAAGTTCTTTCTGGAGATGTTAGACAGAGGACGTAAATAGAAGTGTCCTTTATTTCATGTCTCTGACAGATCATCAGAAATCAAATAAATAGAAATGGTGATGTCTTAGGATGATGATAGTGGTGACTTGTGCAATCCCTTATTTCCATCTAATAGGCTTTTCTTTGTAAGGCATAAATCTGTGAATATGAGGCTCATTGTGCTTCCATCCTGTATAGATGATTGAATATGTTTGCCTAGAACTGAAGACGAGCTGGAGAATTACAAGTTTGCAATACAAGGGCATTGTGAAGACCAGAACCTGGAGCTATTTTTTCAAAGACCACAAAAACAAAACAAAATCAAAACAAAACAAACAAAAACATGAACAAACAACAACAAAAAGAAAAACCAACAAAAAAACCCCACCCAAATCCAAGCCCAGGCTTAGACAGCCTGGAATAATCTTTAAAGAACACACTTTTTATAATGAGTGGAGGGGAAAATAGGTCTAAAAGGAAATATTTTTAATGTCTTTTTTAACTTCCTCTAAGGGAAATTGTTGTTCCAAAATGATTATTTCTTTTGAAAAGATTTTGAACTATGCATATGGACTGTTTTCAAATTGTGAAGAAACATTTTCAACCAGCAAAAGATAGGTACACTTTTTGTCTTCTTTAGGTATTTTTATACAATCTAAAACAAAGTACGTTTGTTCTTTGATGAGATGTAGATTGTTCCACATATCTGAACTGGAAATCTCAGTCTCTGCAATGTATGAGCTTTGTAAGAAAAGCATTTATGCTGTAATTATACCTTTGTTAATCACAAAATAAAAATAATTTCAAATTTGGGGGTTTCTTATTCTCTATGCACTTGTGAGAATCTCTGGAAAACTACGTCTTTAGTAGTCTACTTCTTCATGTAATCCACCTGTTCATCTGTTGAAATGAAGTCATAAAGAAAGCAGTTTGTTCCAATTCTTCCTGACCAATGGAGAAGACAGTCCCATGCTATTGTCCTTTCACACTCCCCTTCCATTCTTGCCGTCTCATTTTCTCTGTGTGTTGTTGTAATCATATTGTAATCCTCAGTGGATCATTAGAGTTAACTGCATGGTTAAAAATGTAAACTTTTTTCTGTTTGTCTTTCTGTTCATATTTTCCTTTCCACTCCTTACCTTTTCTTTCTTTCTTTCTTTCTTTCTTTCTTTCTTTCTTTCTTTCTTTCTTTCTTTCTTTCTTTCTTTCTTTCTTTCTTTCT
>VYXD01008280.1:225732-256281 GCA_013397195.1 Hylia prasina | reverse complement strand
TGCCTGCCTGCCCGCCCGCCTTCCTTCCTTCCTTCCTTCCTTCCTTCCTTCCTTCCTTCCTTCCTTCCTTTCCTCACTTTGTCTCATTATAGTTATTTTTCTTAGGGCTAACATGAGGTTGGCTGCCACAGTTAATGTTGAGGATTATATAGGAATCTCTGATAAATATTACCACTGCATCAAAACATCAAAAAGCAGGATATTTGACTGACTGCTCAATCTCAGCAGCACTAGCCCTGACCAGTCTAGACCTGACCCTTGCAGCTGTAGGGGCCACAGCTGTAGCCTGTGAAAATCTAGAACATGTTGGTCTTGAAGTGACCTACAGGAGCAGTTCTCATCCCTGCAGAAAACTTGTAAAATTAAAGCAAGCAGTGTGAAGTCACTGTTGGAAAGGGTATGTGAAACCTACCCTTAATCACTTTTCCATCACTAGGGAATCTGTAGATTGTAGCTGAACAACTCTGTAGGGAGAAAAGGCATATCACTCTAGGTCAAAAGTGAAATGCCAGCTGGATGGAGAAAATTAAGACATTGTGTACCAGATATTTTGTCCGCCTATTTTTATTCAAGCTAGATCAGTCTCTTCCAGCTGCCTCTAAAAATGGATAGCTAGAAACTTCCATGCTTCAGGACTCTTAATTAAAAGTAAATTTGGCTGATGAAGGAAGGTGGTGTTAAACAGTATCTTGTGAGTAATTTCATTATCAACGGAGAATTACAAAATTGTTCCAAATAACATTACAAACAGTCAAGATATGGAAAATCCAAATTTTTTTCAGCTGTCTTTGGTAAATTATCATGCATTTCACAAGCCAGCAATTTCTGGGAGAATGGACTGTGCTTTTCTCACAAATTAATTATGCAATGGGGCTTAGACAGAAACACTTGAGTTGTACTGACAGAGTATTTTGTTTTGTCTCCTCTAAATGTGAACAATAAAAAAATACATAGTACATTCTATAATAACAAATTGTAACATTGTTTTCCATATCTTTGACACTAACAAATTTAAATAATTTTCTCATTTCTGTTGTTTTAATAACTTCTGCTTCAGTTTTGAAACCCAACTGGAAATTCAAGGGAATTAAAAGAAATATAATTGCAAAAGCTGAATCCATATTGTATAAGGGATTTCACCAAAAGAAAATTAATATAAAAGAAGCTGTTACATTGTCAAACCTGACATAGACAAATAGCAGGGAGATCCTTTTTTACTCAAAAGAAGAAACTGCTGTAATCTTGAATATCACTGAATGACATCTGTTGAAACATATAACTAAGAGTACATAAAAGGCCTTTACTTTAAAACAGAAGAAAAAAAGGACTGCAGTTTAAAAAGAATCCTGATAATGTTTACCATCAGCTATTTTTATAGAGCATAATAATAATAAGTAGGACTGTATAATACAAGTATTTTCAATTTCAGGAAATTAACTTTGAGTGAATTAAAAAAGCTTGTGAGCAAAGTATGATGCACTAAAGAAAATTGGAACAACTTTGGAAAATGTTCAAAACTGCATCTTGAAGTCTGGAGGAGGCACATAAAAGTCAACACGAAACTACAAGAAATTCCATAAATTATTAGGGATAAAAAAAAAAAAAAGTGAAGCTGGAGAAGAAGNNNNAAAGTGAAGCTGGAGAAGAAGTAAAAAAAAAAAAAAAAAGAGGCATATTCAGGATTAATGAAAATTATTTGATAAGAACTACGTTGATAAGAGCTTACAAATTTAAAAGACAGTCATAATTATTCTTACCTAAAACCTGTTAAATGCTTGTAACTATATTTTTTATCTGAAACTCAATGTGGCTAGTTTAATTTTTCTAAGACTTTGAATAGTTTGATGACAGAGAGACAGAAGTTTTTCTTTCTTGTTTGTTGTTAAGGGTATTTAATACTTCAACAGACCTCATGAAACAAAGGTTAGAACAAAATATTCTTCTGACTGGTTTCAAGCCTATTCCTTCTCAAAAATTACAATAAGATTAAAGTCTTCTCAATATAAGTGAACAATGCTTGTGCTTTTGTAGATGATACAATCATTAAAGTTATGTGAAATAATTTTAAAAAAATTCCACAACAAAATTCCAAACACAGAAACAAGGCTTAAAAATTATTCCTGTAACACTCTGTGCTGATCAAGTGTGAGTAGAAACAGGATATAGATGGAGGAATTGTGGCTCTAGTAAGTCCCTTATTTTATGGATTAAATGATAGGTTTAAATTGAGTCTTTCAGCAGTGCAAATGTCTTTGATTTGCAACAGTATCTGGTATACTATTTGGGATTTTTTTTATATAAAACCTCTTGAGAAAGAGCATTTCCAAGGGGAAATTGACCATGACAAAGGATTGTCCCACAGGGAAGGCAAGAGAGTCCAAGAGATCTCCCAAGGGGATAATGGCAATGACAATAAGCTTTTCAGTGGGGAAGATGAACGTGAGAAAGAACTGTCCCAATGGTAAGACTACAACATCCAAGAGCTGGCCCAGGGGAAAAATGATCTCAGCTACATCTGGGACATTTCCTTGAGTATGGTGAATGAGAATCCCCATCTTGGTCCCAAGGAGATGCCAAGATGTCCCAGCAGTGTGGCTACAGAGGCAGCAGAAGAGGCAGAAGAAGAGGCAGCAGAAGAGGCAGCAGAAGAGGCAGTCTCTGGCCTGCACAGAGCACCTCCTGCCCCAGCAGATCCCACAGGCACCAAGCCAGCAGCTGCTACCATGGCTGGAGGTCCTGAGGAAGAGGAGTTCCCAAGGTGGCAAAGGCAGCAGCTTCTTCTGCCTCCAGCAAGCTGGTGACAGCATCAGAGGCAGAGAGCAATCTTGCTGCCCTGCACAGCCCCTGCTGCCCACACAGCCCCTCATCTCCCCAGCTGGAACCCAAGCCCTCAGCGATCAGTGGGTTTTCTGCAATAAACAGCCCTTCCACCTCAGGAGGAGGCTCTGGGCTCTGCATGGGTTCTTTCAGTGGATCTGCATGGTGGGATGGCTGGAGGATTAGTACCCACCACTGTCAGCACCACACAGGTCCCCAGGGATGGCTGCTGCCCCAGAGCCTTTGTGGCACCCTGAGGAAGCAACACAGAGTGGGTTTACTGTGAGCATATTAATAAAAAATGCTGATTTTTCCAAATGTGCTCATCTGTGCCTGGTCCATCTCAGGAGCAAGAGAGGTTGAAACTCGATAGCTGTATGGTTGATGTGGCCAAGATGGACACCAGTTGCTGTGTCAACCACAACATCCAGTTTACACTATGCAAGTGAATTCCCCCCAAAAAAGATGAAGGTGGTTGATTTGGAGGTGTCCTTTAGTTCCATTTTCTTTGAAAAAAAAAGCTACTTTTTCTTTTATTTGGCCAGATCCATTTTTATAATGCCTTTTTAATTTTTAGGGTCATCTAAATACCACAGACAGTAAAATATTTTCATTTTTAAGAGAGAAAAAAATTAAGGAAATTAATTGATACCTTTTTTTTTTCAGCAAAAAGTGAACTAAATGATAACACGACTGCCAGTGGGGAGGTGAATCCACCAATTTTAAATATAATCATTGAAAAAAATACAACTATATTTTTTATCACCAGTTGAACACCATGAAGCAGAAGTTCCTCCTCAGCAACTTGGAGATTGTAATAGGGGAATTCTGCTCAGCTATTACCAACACCAAAGCTTTCTTTGAAAATTTGCCACATGGCAGGGCTTTGCCTTGTCTACATGAGGCAGGGTTTGTCTCACCAGAGTTGGATCAGGTACCTGTAGCTGTAGCTCACTGTGGGCCTTGAGCCTCGCCTGAGTGGAATGGATGTGTGCAGTGTGGGAATTGCACTCCACTCTGGCATGACTTGTCAGGTGCTGCTGCCTGGTCACCCCAAAAGCAGCTCATCTTGGGGAGTGCATGGGGAGCAAACCCGGAAAGCCCTAAAGTCATGTTGAGACGAGGCAAGAGGCAGCAAGAGGAAGCATTGCCAGATCAAAGGTGGTGAGTCACTACCACAGGTTTCCCGGAGAAGTTGTGACTGTCTCTTCCCTGGAACCATTCAAGGCTAGGTTGAACAGGAGCGACCTGGTCTTGTGGAAGGTGCCCCTGTCCATGGCATGGGGTAGGATGAAATGACCTTTAAGATCCCCTCCAACCCAAACCATCCTGTGAAACTATGAAGAGCAGGGGCAGCAAGTTGGTCAAGCCTTCAGAGCATCACTGGGGTCCTGCACTCAACTTTCTCCTCTGTTACTCCACAAGACCCTTCCCATGGACACACACTGATCAGTCTGTTCCAGAGAGACTTAACCCAGCTGAAAGGGCCCACACTGGGGCAGTCCATGAAGAACTGTATCCCATGGAAAAGGATCACATGTTGGAGCAGGGGGAGTGTGTGGGGAAGAAGAAGAAGCAGCAGATGTGAACTGGCAGTTGCTCTTATACCATGATACTCTGGGTTGCTCATGGGGATTAAGATAGAAGACTTGGGGTTGAAGGAGCAAAATTGAGTCTGGGAATAAAGAAAGGTGGGGGAAAGCTGGCTTTAATTTTGGTTTCATTTCTCATACCCTGTTCTATTTCTAATTGACAATTAATTAAATTTATTTTCCCAAATTTGAACCTGTCATGTCTGTGAGAAATTTTCCAGTCCTTTTTGTCTTAATTTCTTCCCCTATCCTAGTGAGAAGAACTGAGAGAAGAGCTTGGTGGGCATCTGGCAGCCAGTCAAGTCAACCCATCACTAGGCAAAGTAGCAAAGGCTAATGTCCAGAGAAGAAGCACGCAAGATCTGAATCCCCTGCAAGCAGCAAGTTTACTTACAGGAGGTCAGGTCAGTCGATGGAGGCCTTCCCAGAGCAGGGAGTCACCCAGTGCCACACTGCTGTTTCCTCCTAACATCATCTGAGAGCCAGAGGTGTCTATTTGCAATCCAGGGAACAGTCTTAGCCTGGCCCTCCTGGGGGTCTGAGCGCTCTTGTTGCATGGGCTCAGAGAAGATGTTTACATATCCCTTGATGCTGTGCCATCTGCCCTTTCACAGCTGCTTGCCCTGTTGACAGACCCAGCTCCCACAGCCAGGGACAGCACCTCTGCCAGCCCCAGGTCTGTGAGATGCATCAGGCAGCCCTGCAGCCCCAGCTCTGGGTGGCCCAGCCCTCTCTCCAACACGGCTATGCTGTGCCTGGTGTATTTGCTGCAGTCAGTGGGGACTGTGCCCAATGACACGTCAGCCCTGTTACTGGTCAGACCTGTGCTGCCTTCACCAGCATCTGCAACTTTTTCCTTGCCCACATAGTGATAGGTCTGTTAGCTGCCTCTATTTGTTTTGTTTTTATCACCTTTTTATATCCTAAATCAAAGGGCACTCCAAGTCAGACCTGTAAATCCCAAATCTTTGCTACAGTCTGTGAGAGACTGTTTTTTAACTTTATTATTAAATCCAAGATTCCATCTCCTACCTCTGTTTACATATGTAGGGATGTAAAATGCTTCACTTTGAATAATTGCACTGTATTGAATTTTGGTTCAGGCTTTCATAAAGCAATACATCCCCATTTACTAAAATCCATGCAATCCAGTTTATTTAATACCAGTTTCTATCTTCAAAATATAGTCCCCTGCATCATAGAAATCACTATTTCAAGCCATTATAATTTCCATGTGCTTTTATGATATATGGTTTTGTCCCTGATCTGTACAAATTCTGAAATAACTCAGGAGATATACAGCTAATATAAAATAATTTTACTCTTTTGAAAAGAAATTAAAATTATTCTTGTAACACCATGAATACCATACATAGCTTTATATTGTTTGTATTATCATTGCTTCATCATTATTTCTATTATTATTCCTTTTGGTTACACAATGAATGATGGGAAAATGAAACAGAATGTCTTATAACCTTATAGCATAATAGTGATTCTTGTACACAACTAATAAATGTGTGTCTTAGATTTGGAAATCTCATTTAAAATCTTGAATTATATTTTAAAACTGTGATCCTCAGAAGGAAATGTCATATGTTTCCAGTCTTTTTTTTAAAAATACAGAAGATGAAAAAAATTAGAGAAAACTTCCAAAACTTAGGTATTTTGTCTTTCTAATTTTCTATAAATTATAAGATAAAATTAGGAGTGAGAAACATATTTACAGACATAAGCACATAAAAGCAGTGCAATCTAAATGGAAGAAATTGATTTTTAATATTGAATGAGTACATTAATTTTCATCCTGACTAAAGAAAACATCCTCATTGAATACAGGTAAGAGGAAATGAGGTGTCTTCTTTTGAAGTATATAATACAATGACCTGATAAACACATAATCTCCTCCACAAGCAGATGCCAACACCTACAGTACAAAAAGAAACCCAGTGTCCCAATAATTACAACAGATACACTGTGCTTCATTATTCACTGCCACCATCATCACTGCACCATTTTACTGAGAAGAGAGATAAAGATGATTGAACCAAAGAGCACTTCACACCACGGTAAGCAAATAGTATGTATTTTGTATGCAATATAGTCAATGATTTATTGGTTGAAGGTTTTGGTGGGGTTTTTTTGTTATTAATTTTAATTTTTTAGTTGTGCCAGGTGAGGAGACTTTCCAGAAGACTATAGCATTGGTTTTGAAGCAGCAAACGCGTTTGACAAATTCAGAAGCAGTGTAAGGTAGCTAGCACCTACAAAGACTAATGCTGTAAAAAATGAAAAGTCTCAACTTTTAGAAGACCTATGAAATGCAGCCAAATGCTCTGCTGTGTTATTGTGTTAATGTTTGTACTTGTTTGCCAATATGTAGATGCCAATTGTGTCCTTTGTGGGAATTTGAGGTGATAGTCCTTCTTTTAACCTTTTGCTTTATAAGCCCCTTATTACAGTAGTTGTATGTTGGTTTGGTGATTACTGCGCTGTGTTAAGAACCTCAGGAGACAAAGAACTGGTAAAAAAGTAAACTGGCAAACATCTTTGAGTCTTATTTGAGGAAGCAGCATTGCTTTGTCTAAGTATTCTGTTATGCTTTTAATGAAAAGCTCAAGGTGGCAGTCATACTCTGAAGCAGTCCTTGTGAATCCGCTTCATTGCCATGGTAAAAAAATTGCCTTTTAACATTTCTTTTTTCTGAAATATATAAAAAAAGATCTAATGTCCCTGTTAAATTGCTAATTCTGACCTTGTTAACAGCACTCTTCATGAGTAAAAAGAAAATAAGCACTTCATGAGTAGAAAAGAAGCACTCTTTAGAGATTCTCTAGCTGTCATTATTGGCTTAATATATAACAACAATCAAAAAAAATCAACTAACAAACCATAAAAAGAAAAGAAACATGACTCCTCAAAAACACACTCCTCAAACACAGCACCAGTACAAAGTGTGATCCATCTACCAAAATACATATAATTGCCATGGCTACCAGATGAGGTGGAAACTTTGGAGGTTTTATCACTACTTGAGGTATTTTAACTGTACACATGGAAAATTTTTAGGGTTTTTTGTTTATTTCAGGATAGTCAATAACATGCATCTTGTTAAATTTAAATACAGGTTAGAATGTAATTAGTCACAATTAGTCACAAGGGGATTTTTTCACATTGGATATTTTGGGATGATTTGTTATCTCTTTTTTATATAGACATACGGTCTTTCACAAGCATGAAATTACACCTAATGATATGTTTACATATCAAAATCTCCACTTTTTCCCTATGTTGAGCAGAACACAGGAGAAAGGTCAAACAGTTTTCTAGTTCTCTGCTTAAAAAAATAAACCAAAGTCCAGTTCTTTAATAACTAAGTGGGGATGCCCCAGTCCCAAAAAAGATTTTTTTTTATGTATATATTAAAACCGTAGATTAATTAAATATAAAATTATTATACCTAGGGATGCAGAAAATGAGTGCTGATTAAGCAAGGTGTACACAGGTCCTTCAAACAGATCCGGATGATTTTGTTAGCTTTGTGTTATCTGTCCAGGAATCAGTGAAAAGGTCTTAGATGGTGACCTACACCTTTTACAGATATTTAGTGAAATAACTGTATTTTAAATTTAAAAAAGCAAACAACATCCTTCCACTGCTTTCTCCCCTACTCCCAACCCTGGATTTCTTTTCAAACTGGAGTCATTCCCTTCAGAGCATTGAATGTCAGAGGCTTCTTCTAGAACTGACCTAAAGAGATAGCAAGGTTTCTAGTGTGTATTCCACTACTTTTAGTCCCTTCCACTACTTCTAGTCCCTTCCACAAATAATCCTGGGTTCAATTTTACTTAAATTAGGTCACAGTTTCTCTAATAGTCTTGTCTTTTATTTTAATTTCTTATAATTTGAATTTTAAGCTCATAATATCCTCAAAGAGATAATGAGATACCATTAGAGAAATGGTCAAGGCCCAATGCATATTTTATGAATGAGGGATTACTTCTCCTAGCGTGTGATCATTAAAGGAATATGCATACAGATTTAGTTGTGAACCTTCACTACTCATATAAAAAGTAACAGAACTGTTACAGTCAGAATTTGATACCAATTTCATTATAACTTTTAAATTATTTCCAGATCGCTATTACCACTAATGGATTTAGATTATCCACTACCAAGTTTGAGCCCAAATATGAAATGCTGCACAAAACATCCAAGAGCTGTTAAGTACAAAAATAAACACATAAAATTAGAAATTTGATCAATTGAAATAGACAAATATTATGTAGACATTTGGAGGGAAATTATGTTGGTTCCTAGGGACTTAGATTGATATCTATAGGTGGTGCTGTACAGTATTGTGAGTGCGGACCCTGACAAGTATTACCCTAATGGAGATACTATTTAAAGGATAGCTCAGTAATCTCCATTATGGTATTCTCACAGCAATTGATCCAGTTTATTTGCAGTCAGACAAATTAGCTATTTTTCTGGCTTCTAACAGATCCTCAAAAATTAACCTAAAATCTTAGACATAACCGTTCATGACCTTTTGATAGCATGACATACTCTATTGCAAGGAAGGCAAGTCATTGCTGCTGCAGAATGGTCTCCACTCCAAGATCAGCTAAAACCAACAAGACTGGTAAAATTTTCAGTATTCTTTATTTTCCATGGACATTTAGGAAAACCCTTTTCTTACTTAGGGATTTATTTTTTATCCTTATTTATAATTTCCTTGATATTATTGCCTGGGTTTGAAAAGAATTATTTTCCAATGGACTGTTTGTCATCAATTATTTAAAGGGCTCTGGATCAAAACCTTGATTCATATGCAGAATTGGCCTCCATGAAAATACATTGTGTTTAATTCTTTGGTTTCTTGTAAGGGTAGGGATCAGATATTCAATATTAGTTTCAGGTTCAGACTTTTTCAGTATCAAATAGGAAATCAGGAAATGTATACTGAAATAGATTTTAACATATAAGATTAAGCATAGAGGTAGTAACAGAGTCAAGTTAAATAGATATAAGTTTCAGCTGAACAAAAGAACTAAAGAAATTGTCTTCTGTTGAGTACAAGTCCATGCCAAGGGGGGTGGAGAGGGGAAGGGAAGGCTTGAACTTAATTTAAATATAAACTAATGCCCTTGTTCAGCTTCATTTAAAAACTGTTAGCATTTCAAGCTCCCAACTTTAACAGAATGTCAATAATTCATTAAAATTAAATTACAATCACAATATTTTAATTTAGGTGAAGTAAGGGAATAAACACACAATCTGTTAATCAAAACTAATGTCACCCTCCTCTCCTTTGCAAAATTCTCCACGTGAGCAATATTCTCCACATGAACTAAATTAAAAAAAAAAAATGTAATATGCATAATAATTTTGGAAATTTTCCAAATACTAGTAGTTCATGGTATATTTACCAGTTTCAGATATGGCAGGTGGCAACAATATTTTCTAAGACTATTCAAATGATTATTCAATTATAAAACTGATCTGATTTCCACTAGCTTAATGTCCCATTTAACTCACAGTTATATGGGTGCCTCTGAAACCCATATAGTAGAGGTTAAATATTAATTCTAGCTAATGAAATTGCAGTTGATCTGTAAAAGTGTAATGTCTATACACTTTTTCACAATGAAGAAGTCTTCGGGGGCTTTGTTGTTTGCTTGCTTGGTTTTTTTTATCTATTTTTTTCAGATACTTTCTACAAAGAATGAAAGAAAATAGTTAATCCATACTGCAGAATTCTGCAGATGAATAAGAATGCAGAGTTCTATATTAATGCATAAGTTGTGAATTTATCATTACACTGTTCAATTGCCAATTCAATTGTTACCATATGTTGTAAAATAAACCTCACAAATAAAACACAAAACTTAGAGGTAAAAACGTGTGATGCTGGAACTAGTGCTGTGCAACTTCTCATCTGAAAGCTCCAAACATCTATTGTGAAATCACTGAGACTTCTCTGCAATCATTACAGCATGAAGGTTTGTGCTATGGGGAGGCTTTTTATCCGAGCTGGCAATAAGCACAACATTCGTAAACAATTCCAGGCATCAAATTTTTTCCTGTTACTTAAAAAAAAAGTTCCATTATTTTGTCAAAGGGTTTTCATTTTCGGAAATGAACAGGTTTAAAAATAATATCAATTGCAAGCACAAAAAACCAAAAACCCAAAACCAAAAACCAACCTACTAACCAACCAACCAAACAAAAAAAAACCCAACCAAAGCAAACCAAACCAAACCAAACCAAACAAAACAAAACAAAAAAACAACACCAAAACCAAAAAAACCCCAAACCAAACCAAACAAAAAAAACCCTCTGCACTTCTTTGTTAAAACAGAACAAAACAAAACAAAAACAACAAACAAACAAAAAGAAAGAAAAAAAAATTAGGGCTATCTTGTCCACTACTGTGGGAAATAACCACAATTAAACTACAGGGAAATTGTTTTAAGTATGGAACTTTTAACCTGGCATGGTTGTTACTCTGATTCAGTCTGTTAGGGAGTTCTTAAATGTAAAATACTAGAATAACAAAGACAGAGGGGGAAGGGAAGGGAAGAAGGGAAGGGAAGGGAAGGGAAGGGAAGGGAAGGGAAGGGAAGGGAAGGGAGAGGTAAATAGAAGACTAGCCATTTTGAAAAAAGGAGACATATTTTAGATGTTCCCCACTAAGTGAAATTCATTCACAAAAACTGTGTTCTGTGGGGCTTAAATTTGTGAACTAAAAATACAATTGGTTTGATCTCTCCTGAAAGAATGATCATCATACATGTAGAGATGGTCTTAATTTCATGAGACTGTGGATTCCTTTAAAGGGTTCCATTGCTGCTAAAGATTATCTAACAGTCTAAGCCACCAGGGAAACAAAACACCTGAGTGCCCATCTGATTACATACACATACTTCATTTGATTTAAGGGGCTTGAACCTGTAAGTAAACTCCAGTGAAAAGCTTTAATGGCTCATGTGAGGCTGACCATCATTTTTCTCTGATGAAGAACTGACAATGCTACTTGACTTCTGTCAAATAACTTGATTGCAGAATTGCTCTCAAAGATGATTAAATGTTTTAGGGAAGGCAAGGTCTATGAGCTAAAATAAAATTGATTCTTCTTTTCTTCTGAGACAGTTTAGAGCATGATTATTGTGAAAAAAGACTAAGACACAGGTTAAGAGAAAAAGAAAGATTAAGCATCTTTTTATATGGCATATATAATATAAATCTGCAGCATTAGCACAGTGCTAGCATTAATTTATTCCATAGTTGTGTACATTAAGATGTACCAGTTTTTCTGAAATAAAATCTCCACCATTCTTTTTGTCTGGTTCTTTGTTTTTTTTGTTTCACCAAATAAATTTGGATTTGAAATAAAAACAGACAAGATAGAGAAAATGTACTAAAGATATAAGGTATTTTATAGGATACTTAAAAAGCTATCTTATGCATTTATATATTATAAGTTAATATTTCAACTTATGGTTCTTATTGTAGCTAATGTATTTTTTTACCTATGGGTAATGTAGTTCAAGTGGGAACAGTTATAAAAGAATTCTCACTATTAACATGTGACTTACATTACTAATACAAGACTTAGAATTTACTTCTACTTCTACTTATTCATCAAATATAGATCAAATCTCTTACTCCTTTTACTTAATTTGTGTATAGTCCACCTGAGTTAAACAGGAATATTTACAAAAATAAAGTTGTACATATGTATGCTTACATAGAATTGAAGCAATGTTCAATTATAAATTTTAAAAATTTTGTATTTCTAGTTAAAACATCTTAACTGTTCTTTGCCCAAGTAGTTAATGAAATCCATTTGATATATTATCAAGCTTTGTTTGGCCTTCAAAATACATTAATAATGCTTTAGACAGTGGTTGCAGTGTGAGGGAGGGGGCACAGTTGTTTTACCTGGAGTTCCATGTTTTGCTTCAGTCTCTTTTGATTTAGGTTTTCTCTGTTTTCCATGGAAATAGCAGATCTTAAATTATAACTTTTTTCTTGACAATATTATGATGACCCATAATTTGATATTACTTTGCATATCAAATAACCTGCTCAATGCCCCTTAAAGGAATTCCATTAATTGAAAGATTGGGATACCTAACTCTCGGGATAAAACAGTTTCATGCTGCTATGTCAAGTCATAACATAGAATCACAGGATCATAGAATGGTGTGGATTGGAGGGGACCCAAGAGATCATCTACTTCCAACCCCTCCTGCCACGGCCAAGGGCACAATCACAACCTACATCTGAACCTAAATCACAACATTCTTCAGGGAAGCCATGAAGGAATATATCTAATATATGCCATGACATCAAAATAATTATAAAATCTAAGCACAAAATTTATTCTGCTGGTGTCAGCCTCTAGGTTCTCATTGCCAAGAGCAATTATTTCTTTTTCTTTTTTCTTTCCTTTTTTTTTTTTTTCCCTTTGGTTTAAGAACATTGGAAGTACAAACTATCAATTCTTCACAGGTACTGAGCAAACTGCCTCTAAAATGTTCTTTTAATAACTTCTTCAGGGAAAATAGCCTTTCAGTCAAGGATACCTCTAATTGTGTTGGATTTACTTGACATTTTCCTAGGATCTTAAGAAGTGATGAGGAAACTGAATTTGACAGTAAAGTGAATTTTTTGACATTCATTTGGTCTCTAGTGAAGTTAAAATACTGCTATTAAAGAACTACTACCTCTCAGAATGCTGCAATTATTTTTCTAAACATTTTTATATGCTGAATAAGAGATGCAGATATCCTTCTCTTACAAAGCTTCTAGCAACAAATTGTTTCTTTTTATTATAGAGAGGAATCATAAGTAATACAGACCAGACAATGGGAAGATGAGACATTGCTGAATTGCTGAAGCAGATGAATAGAATTAATCTTGAAATTATTCTCTGAAGAGAACAATCAGGTAACTTTTAAATAAGCATCTGTTTCACAGTATGCAGTTTCTAGTAAAATTGTGTAATTTATTCAGTATTCCAAATTGCTTTTTCCAGTCTATTTTAAAGTTCAAGGTTGCAAGACTAATATAAAAGGAGCAATTCCTGTCAATGCTTGGCTTGAGACTCATTCTCTGGCACACAAGCTCAGATTTAAGATAGTGTAAAGTCAGGTAACTTTTATTCAAAGTTATCAAATCAGTTGTCATCACTATTTTAATGTTAAATAAAGGCAAATGGGCAATTTCTCAGATATTTTATTTCTCCAATTGCTTCCATTCCTAATGTTTTTCCTCCATTTCTCCTCATTGTCTCAGGCATATGAGAGGAACATTCATATGGATGACCCTTAGACCTAACACTGTCAAAACTATTTTTACCATGTAGCTGTGTAAGATGTTTCCTCAAAAGTAAGTTTGTGCACAAACCACAAGTCAGAGGAGTTACATTTATGGGGCTTCTCCCCATTATGGAGGTTCAAATGGTCCTGTAAGGCACATTTCTGAGAGAATTTTTTTCCCACAGATCTTATAATGGAATGGGTTGATGTCTGCATGCACTTTAATGCCAAATTATACTGCTTTTTTGCATAAATGTCACGTCTCAGAGTAGACATATGAAATAATTTGTGTATCTTTCAATGATTGGAATAATTTTCTAGATGCTGAATTAGCGTCATATATCTACATTTCATAAGTGATCTATCACCATTTATATACATTAGCAATAAATGAAGAAGCCTAAGTGTATAAATCAGCATTCCCTAAAGTAAATATGTGAGATCTAATGCCCAGACTCTGCTGTCTTTATGCATGGAAAGTAGTTACACAGTGAGACCTGAATACTCCGTTGTCATGCAAAATATCCAAGGGTTTAAAGATTTACTTATATATTTATTTATTTCACAAAAATCTCTAGATTTTTTATTATTATTATTTTTGTAACAAAAGGGGCTGAACAAAATGTTTACTTTGCTAACATATTTGTTTGATAAACAGGAATTCTGTCTATTTTCAAGAAGGCGACATACTTAAAATATTAAGAATGTGGAAAAGACACATTTTCTTACTTAGAAGACAATAGGCCAAATTGCTACTTGTGATGGGCAAGTCCAGCTAGAGAGAAGGCAAGTGGCTATTCCTGCCTACTTCTGCTGAATATGCATGTGTTCTTGCCACTAATATCAGTGAAACTGCACACATAAAAATGAGGAAAATTCATGCTCATATTGCTTATTCACAATGTTTTGTTTTATTGCTATTTAAAATATTCATCTTCAATTTGGAAAATAAGATTGTAGTCTCCATGAATGATAAAATGCCTGAATAGAAAAACAGAATAGTTCTTATTAGTACATTTCATCACCTAAATGGGCTGTTTTCTAACTATATAGAAAATGTTCCCAGTGACACCAACAGTTCTAATAATTAAAGCAATAGGTATAAAAGATGGCAGGATAATATTAACATTTTTGAATATTGGTAAGTTTGGACAATGTGAAGAGATAAACGTTGAAAAAGATGGTTGGGTTATTGTACAAGCTCCATCACAAAACATGTTTCTAATACATCAGGCAAACACCTGCCAAGAATGGCACACTGTTTTCTTCAAATAGAAAGATGAACTAGATACCATCTGAAGGTTCCAAGGTAACTGCAAGTGTAAATTTAGAAGCAGTCCTCTTGTCACATTTAAATGATGTTATTATTTATAGCTCAGTACAAAGTAAATTTAAAAAGTTGTATGTCTTTAATGAACAACTGGAACAAAAACCTTATAGAACACCTGTGAAAATACTCATGGATTTATCATGTAATCTTTGTTTAAAATTTAAACTCTTAAATGGATCAGTGTTTTGTGTTTATGAAGAACAGATTTTAATTTGGAAATAAATAGGAATCTCGTAATTTTAAATAGCTTATCTATTTAAAAAAGTCTGGACAAAGATAAAAATATTGTGGAGGGTTTTAGGTTTGGAGTAATTAGTAAATTTAATCAACTAGTGAAAAACAAACATATATTTATAATCTATCTTAAATTTGCATATAGTCAAACCAAAGAATATTTTGACATGATATAACATAATTAAAAGTGAGTTCTCGTTTTCAGTTTTTAGGTTTTTAACTTTTTATTCTGTCACTGCGCATTGGCCCACTGCAATATCCCAATTTGTGTGGGGATGGCTAATTCCTGCTTCAGGAGTTGTGCCCATTAAAAGCAAAGAATTGCAATTTATATTTTGGTTAGAAACTTCTTGTGGATGTTCCTGTTACTATATGATTAATTGCCTTAAAAATATTCCTCTGGGGAGGAAGTCAGCTTCTGGGAAGCTCCTTCCCAAGAAACCCCAATACTAACCTATGAGTGGTATTACAAACAGTAGTCAAGTAGCCTGAGTACCCATCATGGACTTAGCAATAGGATTTGGCTTGGATATAGGCAGCAGTTCTAAGACCTTAATAAAAAGATTTGAAGCTGTATCTCTGGTGCCTACCTAGGTTTTTTGTAGGAGTATTTTAGAGAATTATATTGTCCAACTTCTTACTGAAGGTATTTCATAGACAGAAATATGTGGACACTTGACTCAGAGGATGAATATATGATATAAATTTAATTCTTTCTTAAAGTCAATCATTTGGTAATAAAGTTCTATAACTTCTGTCTAGAACAGCTTGGAACTGTTTGGAACTGCTTCTCTTACTAGAATGTGACTGGTTGAGGTTTTTGAGGTGGAAGAAACAGTGTATGATTGCTGCTGTCTCCTCTTTTACAGATGCCTGCACTGAGTATGTAACCTAAGACACTGCAGTCTGTTGAAGAAAGGATACTGTCATGCTTCAGTTCTTAGTCTAAAATCTGGCATTTCATACAGAGTTGTATCCATCATTACCTCTGAAACTAAAAACCAAGACCTGATCAAGTATCAGAAACAGGATGAAAACCACGAACTACAAATTACTCCATAATTTCCAAATAGAGTAACTATCCCCAAAATACTTTCCATGCATATATTGCAATCCTGAGACCCTCTACCATTCAACTTTTTACCTATCAGACTAGAGGGGACTATTCTTGAATGTCACTGTCAAAGGAGAAATATAGGTCCTATGTAATTTTTTTTTTTTAAATAGGACAATTTGCCTTTGGTGGTGTGTTATTGTTGTTGCCAACAGTTTATACCTGTTGTCTTCATTTATACAGTTTTGTGCTCTGCTGAGATATATGCTTTACTCTTTCTTATTTTTGTATTACCCTATCCATCTGCAATAAGAAATACCATAATTTATTACTAGATATGCAAACACAGAACCTCATTTACTCCTGACAGAAATGTAGTTGCTCGGAATAAACCAGTCACTGATGTGGGATTCTATCAAACAATAAAATTTAATAGGAAGGACATTATAGCACTGTAATGGCTCCCTGCAGCTTCAACCAGTCCATGTCTACTTGGAACAAAACAATTCAAGAGTAATTGTACATTGCAATCCTGTTGCAATGTACAAAACTGTATGTGCACAGAATTTTTCATTGACAAGAGGAGTACGTCTTGTCCCCAGAGGAAACTGGTATCATCCACTAGTAAAAAACAGTTGGAAGAAACCAACATAACAATGGGTTTCTTATGACAATGTCTTAGTGTGCCAAAGTGTGCATGCTGTTCTTATAGAGTAAAAAGTTGGTTAATTGCACAGATATTTACTTTCTTGATTCCTTTCACGAAAATATGTCTGAGCAGGTGCAAAATTTGCTGTGAAAAAATATACAGTGGTTAGTCTAGTGGGCTGTTTTCACACAGTTGTGTGGAATTTTCAATAAGTTTCCATAATTTTATATTTTTTTTCTTAATAAGCAAAATGATGTTACATTTGGTTTTTTTCAGGAGGCAGAAATACACAAGGTACTCAAGACACTCTTATCAATCAGCTGTTGGTAATGCTCTTGTAAGTAAGAAAGATATTACGGGTTTTCTGTTTCTTTTTTCCTAATTCTCATGATTAAGAGACTTCAGGTTGAATTTTCATGTAAGAACTGTGAAAGAGAAAAGGCTTCAGGCTTAAAAAGAGGAATATGGTTTTCTCCAAAATCTCTCATGGTAGAAGTCTTCAGTTAGATTTTCTTTTGTGCAAAATATGGTCTCATTGCCAATGTAAACTTCTGGCAATCAGATCCTCTTGTCTTATGCAACTTTAAAAGAGAGTCTGTATATGAAAATTTGAGAACAAAGAAGAAAAAAAAACCAAAACTGATAATAAGGATTATTTTTCTTACAATGTATTTTTAAGAAAGTCTCTTTATGGAATGAAAAATTGTTGTATAAAACCATATTTTAGTCTTAGCAGTTTCAATGTATATATTCTGTTTATATCAACAAAATTCTGTTTATAAATATTCTGTTTATAATATTTATAAATATGATTTTATTACACTTTCATTATGATCCTTATTTTCAAATCCTAATACAAATTATTACCCTGGAATTCGTTCTTCATTGACTTACTTATTTTCATGGAAAAAGAGAACTGATTATTTGGAGATTTACTTGCTGTGTAGAATTATTCAGTCTAATTTATACTAGTACGTGTCTTGATCACAAAGTGCCCACTGTGGTTTTACTTTTGCCATGAGATTCATGATTTAATATTTGAGCCTCTAATTTGCCACCTGCATCACATGCTTTGCAATTGTTGCTTGGATGACCTCAACGTCGGTGGGGAAATTTCACTTAAACATCTTAAAAATGTAATAGTGTGATTAAATTAAAAACACATATAGGCCTGAATTCCATCTCCTGAAAACACACACAAAAACTCCCAACCCTTTCCTTTTGTGGTATAAAAGGGATATTAATATGGAAGTCCATTTCATGAAATTAGTCTATTTACAGCAGAAAGATTTTCCTTATTTTAAAACTGTACTTGAAATCTCTGACAAAGAGTATTTATTTTATTTTCCATGACTAAATTAAAAACAATAATCAATTTGATAAAGAAAATATAAAGTTACTGACCTTTTAATAAAGCTGCAAGTAGTATACAACCTTAAGCACAGATATTCTGTTTCCATGAAACTTTTAGATATGAGCCTAAAATTTGCCCTTATAGACTACCTTGACACAGATATGTACACATACTTTAAAAAACATATATTTCATATTCTCATCTTAATGTGATATTTTTGCATCACTTTCTCAGACAACCATTATTTTCTATAGTTTTCAGATTTTCAGGAACTAAAAAAAAAACCCCAGTAATGTTATCTATCTATGCTTTTTCCATATGATACGTAAATTACAAGGCAAAAATTCTTGTCCTCTTGAAAACAATTATTTTTCTATTGATGTGAGCAGAGAGTATTCATACAACATTTTTTAAATTAATTTCTAATTTTAGTCAGGTAGACTTTTTTTTGATCAGGGTGAAGTAACTATTAGATTAGAACTACAGACATCATACTGCTTTCTGTTTTCTTTGCACTAATCTGTAGGCTAAGACTTGTAAAAGAAAATCATAACTTGGTTCCACACCAACAGTGGAATTTCAGAGAGTACCTGAAGTATCTTTCTTCTACACTTTAGAAAATATACTTTGTTCAGCATTAAAAATCACTTTCCTGCTTGTCTGAGTATTCTACTTTAACCTAATTTTCCCACTTCACTGATCAGAGATGATTTTCCCATTGCATTTCCCAGCAACAAGACGTACTAATTTCAATTGTTAAAAGTCCTTATTTTAGATCCTATCACAAAAAGTTATAGGCTTATGGAGGATGCAGCAGTTCAGATTGTAGCCTTCCTTATAATCTTTTACTGTGTTGCAAGAGAATACATAGATCATGAAATCCAAGTTCTAGTACTGTAAAATAGAAAGATGTCAGTGCAAAGGTTGCAATAGTTACATAGAGACAATTGCAGATGACTAAACACAGATTTCCCAAACCAAACATGTTTGGTTCAATGTATTTTCAAATAGTTCTGACACATAACATTTTCATTTCTGATAGTGTTCTGCAGAACCTTCTGGCCATTGCTGCCTACCCTAATACAGGAGCAATACAGCTAATAGAAACTGCTGGCAAGTGTGTAAAAATAATGAAGAGGCTTCAGACATTGCATTTTCCATAAATTAATTCCCTGTAATGCATATGTGTTTTCTACAGTTCAACAAATCCTTTAAAGATGAAAGCTTTAATTTAAAATCAAATAGTATAACAATTGCACATTTTCTTGTTGCCCAAAAATCTCTATTGATTTTTCTTTCCTTCAGCAGTTAGTTTCTTCAAAATAAAATAATAACTTATGTTTGCTGAATTTCAATTAGATCCAAGAAAGAGAATTTACCAGGGGAGATATCTGAGAAACCCCATGCATCTTTACGACACAGACTTGTTTGAATACCTCTGTTTCCATTGTCTGCTTACATTAAATCTGCCCTCTGGGTAAAATGAAAATAAATAAGAAATGCAAATATGCATTAAGTTTTGTGTCACTGGCTTACTTTTTTTATCATTTCAATAGACATTTCAAGTGAAATTTTACCCAACAGAGTAAGACATCTTACAGACAGGTGTCAGATAGAAATTCCATGTCCAAAAGGCTTGTAAGGACTATACATGGATTTGGGTTCAGTTGGAGATTTTTTTTTTTTTCTGATGATACTTAAAACACTGCATGTCTTCTTACATAATCCCAGTTTTTGCCAAAATTCAAAGCATTCAAATCTTTGCTCCTTCTCTCTTGCATTTACTGTCATGAGGAGGTTTTGGTAAGACCTTCCACAGATTTTAAGCAACAGTTAGTAGTGGTACAGCCAAGTATGCTGATCTGTGTATTAACTCCAATACAGAAAAATTGACATGGTGTCCCAGAGTTTCTATTCACAAGCACCTACACACAGAATTAATCTCTTGGGTTTTTATGATACCTTTGTATATTAGTGAGGGAAAAAATTATGTACTGTGTGAGTTGACAAAACTTGAACATTTGAGGCTCCCAAAGAAGTTAAGTTTTGCTGATAAATAATATCATTGCAGACACCTTGCTGTTTCTTCTAAATTTTTTCTGCAACTTATTTGAACTGGAAGTAAGGTAGCATTTTCCTTCTAAATAAGCTTATACTAAAAATAGTTTGTTTAGTACCCACATTCAGCACCAGAGAGAAGACTAACTCTCATATGAGCATCTGAAGGAGGACAAGTGGTGCAGTTTAGGCATGGTATTCCCCAATTTAGTGTTCCCACTGAAACACCCCAATGCTACGCTGCACACTTACTTCTCCTCATCCCCTCCCCCAGCAGCAGGATGGAGAGGAGAACAGGAGGCACAAAGAGGCAAACATCACAGATTGAGATAAAATCAATTTACTAGAAACATCAATGAAATACGAAACTGAACAATACAAACAACAATTCATAAAATACACAAGTGATTTACATGATTGTTTACCACACAGGACTCTGTGCTACCCAACTACACATTTTGGCAAACCAGGAAAAACTCAGCTCCCCTCCATCCTCTCTGTGCATGACATGAGGTGGTATCAAATAAGCCCAGCATTCTGGCCATGCTCCTCCTGGCTGCTGCAAAAGTTAACCCTGTCCTGGACAAAACCAGAACAGGTCATGTCCCACTGGGTATTTCCTACAACTTCATGTATGTACATTTCAAAATGTATGCATGTATTTCAGATGGTCAGCCTTCTTTAATGGTCCAGCAAATTCCTCTCATTATTTATACCTGGGACTAATGTTACTCCATTCTAGATGCAGAATCCAGCACGTGGACTTTCTAAATTTCAATCCATTAAGCACTCTTCAATAGTTCAATCTATCTTTGAGGGTGGTCAGGTCACCAGTTGCCCAGATATGTTTAGGAGTTTCCATCTCTGGAGGTGTTCAAAACCTAACTGGCCACTGTCCTGAACAATCTGCTCTAGATGACCCTATTTAAGCAGTGAAGTTAAACTAGAAGATCACAAGGTATCCTTTCTCACCAGAATTAGAATCTGGTATTTATACTACAATCTATGTACAGAATGAACTGGAAGCATTGTCCAGCTTTCAGAGCTGATATCATTGTTATTAGGGAGACTAGGTGGAATGAGTCCCATGACTAGAGGGCTGGGATGAGGAGTCTATCATGTGCTCAGGAAGGATAGACAGGACAGGTGAGGTGGAGGTCTTGCACTGTACTTAGTGGAGAGGTTTGATTGTACAGACATTATAGTTAGTGATGACATGAGCCTCTGGGTGTACATTAGGGAAATGGGAAGCAAAGGAGAATTTTAGAGGGTGTCCACTACAAACTGCCCAGCCCAAATGTAAGCACTGATGAATTTTTCTACAGGTAATTAGGAGAAATCTCTGGATCAATGATGCTTGTTCTTCAGAAACATTTCAACTTTCCAGACATAACCAGGAATATCATGCTTCTTTAAAAAGTCAGTCTTGGAAATTCTTAAAATTTGTAGAAGATAATTTCTTGTCAAAAGTACCCAGTGAGCCAACCAGGAAATAAGCTTTTTAGGACATGTTATTTGTAAACAGAAAAGGGGTATATGAGGGTAGGTGGCTGTCTTGGCGATGGAGATCATGAAATGATCAAATGAGCAAGTTTAAATTTTTTTCAGTAAAGAGAAAAAGAACAGCAGAGTTGTTACACTGCACTTCAGGAGAGCAAACTTTCATCTACTCAGGAAGCATTCATTAGAGTGCCCCTGGGAGTTTAGTTTTAAGGGCTTAGGAGTTCATGAGTGATGGTCTTTAGGAGTTCACAAGTTCATGAGTCTTTAGGAAATACTTCTTAGAACCATGGGAGCAGGCAATTCCACAGTGTCTTAAGTCAAGCAATCAGGGCAGAAGACCAGCTTGGCTTAACAGGGAGCTCCTCATGGAGCTCAAGAGGAAAATGAAGTCACATGATCTCTGTGAGTGAAGCTGATCTTCATGAGAAGATAATACAACTGTGGTTGGTATATCGAGGGAGAAGACATGAATGGCTACAGATCAGCTAGAGTTGAAACTGGTCAGTCGTGTCAGACGGTAAGAAAAACTTGTAGAAACATGTATTCCATTAATGTAAATGTATTCAAATATATATTTTTTTTCTCCCAAAGAGGCATTCAAATTACTAAACTTGTATCATCTCCTTAGCTGTCTCATTTTTCTGCTTGATCAAGAACTTCACTTTCATAAGGACAGGGCTTACGACTAATGTGCGGAAGAAAAACAAGGGTTAAAGGCAGGGAGTAATGGAACCTGGTTAAAAATCTTTGATATATTTTATTTCTTTTCTGTGTGTTCTGGTTGTTATGCTATTAAGAAAAAGTCAGCTGACAGATATTTCAATAAACACTTATCTAAGTCAGTGAAGAATACTTGCATTTTTTAAATATTCTCTGTGCTTTCAAGGAATAGACAGACTACATCTAATCTGGTGTAGTACATCTAATATGTTACCTTATTGAGGTGTATAAGTTTCTTCTACAGCTAAGAGGTGGATGAGAACTCCTAATTTAAACCTTGTTGTCTTACTACACATGTACAGCTTTTTATCGCTTTTTTACCAACTTTGTACTTAAGTGGTTATATGCAAAAAAAGTTAATTTTGCCAAGTTCGTGTCTGTTTTTTCAATAGCAGATATGACAATCAATTTCTTGTATTTATCTTGACCTACAAATTTTCTCATTCATTTTTTTCCCCAATTTTGTCCTTCCTTCCAATGAAGGAAGGGAAGTGAGTGAGTTTCTGGGTAAGAGTTTGTCTAGTAGTCAAAGCTCATTATTTCACAGCATGAAACCCTGCTGAAGCAAAGGATATTTTCCGTAGCTTAACTCCCCAGTCTAGAAAAGTGACATCTTTAGAGAGATATCCATCTAAGTTTCACCAAAAGAGAGTGTTTTGGATTTAATGTCATTAATTTATGCAGTCTTTACCACTGCATTTTAAGTGGTACATTTCTTATATTATTTTGTATACTCTCTGTCAGAGAGCTACTGCATTTAAAGTAAAGGAACAATCATTTGAAGAATGTAGTGTTAACATATAAATCAGCATACTGGTAGAGAGACTTGTACAAAAATTTTAAAAACAATCTTTTAACAGTTATAATGAGGTTTACAATGGATTTTCCCAAAAAAACCCAAATCCCCAAAAAACTAACAAACAAAAAAATCCAAGTTGTAAATATAAAATTTTAAACAGAATTATCTGTGATGTTCATGAAACTAGGAAAAAAAATCAACAGAAAAATATGTAGCACAACATGATTTTCCAAGTCTCTCCATCTGTCTTAAAATTACATTCTTATAGGTATGAGGCCCTTACTATGGTTCCTGTTGGTGCTTTACTCCCAAATTCGTCAGCTCTTGAATTTGATTTTCACAAAATTTGACAAGCATGCAAAGTTACTACATTATAAAGACAGTGAGAGGAAGGACCCAGTAGGATTGGAGTGCCATGTGATAAGGTTGTTCTATAGTCTATTAATACTGTTAGCAAAAAAAAAGTAAAACCCAAGTAACTCAATTTCACTCTTCACCTGGATTCACTGAAAGCTCGGTGATTGATCAGAAGGATTTGTATAACTCTGATGTAAATGGAAAGGGAAACACTACAGGTCATATCCTGTGGATCAAAAGTTTACTTGCCTGGAGCAAACTTTCACACCATTTGAAAGAGATGCCTAGCCCTGGTGTAAGCCAGGGGACACTGGGAGTGTGACTAGAAAACACAGAACTGTGAAGCCTCATGTTTCTCAGCAATACAAATGAAAAAAGTCATAACAGACAAACACCAAGCCTGCAAGGTCACTGGACCTTGGCCTTGAATCAGGACATAACATTAGAAAAAAGTAAAGGTTTTAAAGCACACCCTGTTGACACAGGACTGTCTTTTATAGTAAGCAAGATATTTCAGATATGTTCACTACAAAGTTTAAGGTAACCAACAGAAATGGATCATCAGTCATGCTGAGTATAACTAGTAGAACAACCGAAGGATATGGCAGTGAAAGACATTGGTTTAGATAAAATTGCTATTTACAGCTCCATTAATCAAAGATTTATCTGAAATCTTAGGTGTTAAAATAGGCCCCATATCACTGGTCAAGCACATAGCTCCACTTAAGCAGGGAGATTTGCTAAAATATTGCATTGAGCTTAGACAAAGATGGTCAGCAACCCAGGAAAAGGCTGAGGTAAAGAATTCCTAGTGATCATTGTGTCTTTATGCCAGTTCTTGACACGTGCATTTTTTTCCCATTGCAAAAACCGGCTTATACACAATTCTCTCAGCATAGCAGGAACAGTAGAGAAGCATCAGATGAACAGCAGACTGTCTTAGTTTAAAACAATTATACAGGATGGAGACTCCAAAATGAGTTACCTCCTTCTTAGCTTTAACCACTCCCCTTTCACCAATAAGGAGAGACAGAAGAGAGAAGTGAAAAATAAGTTTACTAAAATGAAAATAGCAACAACTAAGATAACAGCAAAAACTACTAGATAACAAAGGTACTGATATAATACAAAGGTCCCCTAGAACAATGAAAACAAGATTGTACAGAAGACCCCCCTACTCCCAAGATGGTGGCCAGCATAGCATCCTGTGTGGCCCAGGGGACAAATACAAGATGGCAGAGAAGCCCCATACTCTGGATCTTGTGGTGGCCAAGAGAGACAACAAAACAGCACAGGAACTGAATCTCTGAGGTTCCAGAACTCCCTTTCCCACAAACAACAATCAATACACAACAGGGAAAAAACAAAAACATGGAAGAACAAATTTTTGTCCAAAATGAGTAAGTGGAGCCAGGTCTTTGAAAGAAACTTCCCAGATGTTGTAGCACCAACGCCCACCTCAGCAGCTGGAACATGCAGAGAGAGAGTCCAAGTCCCCAGTGGGGTGCAGAGGCTGTGGGCAGCAGCTGGAAGTGGTGAAGTGGGTTCCTCCTAGCCTCACAACAAATGGCAAGTGACAAGCAGCAGTGAAGGCAGTGCAAAATCTCCCAAAGCCTAGGGAGAAGAGAAGAGCTTCTGCCTTGTGCCACCTCAGCTTCTCAGGTTGTGACTTAGAGACCTGCTCAAAGCAACTCCCTCGGGCCCCCAGAGAGAACAAAAGAGCTTGGTGAGTGTGTGTTCCCTGTTTTTAAAGGGATGCCACACCTCTTCCTTCCAGTGAAGTGGGTAAAACACTCCAGTTCTGCATCAGCCCTGAGTCTTTAAGGGATGGTAAAACATACTGGATGATGTACAAAAAATACAGAATGCATATTTTTGGTCACCTAGGCCATCTAGGAAGCAGACATAAATAGAAATGTATATCTGGCTAAACCCCTAGCTAGATTCAAACAAACAAACAAAAAGAAAAGAAGACATACAAAGGAGATCTGGAAGATATTAAACCATAGGAATTCAAGGTATATGCAAACATTATAGTGGAATATTCCATGGGCTTCCTGGGAAATGGTAAGGCACTGTTACATCTCTGGATTAAAGCCAGATCTACAGGGTGTCAGACAAAATTAGAAAAACCAAGAACCAACCAGCCTTGAAAGACACCATTTCATATAAAGATCTGGAAAAGTACATAAGGATTTTGACAGGGCTTTACAGGGACTCACAATGAATCCTTATAAGCAGCAGGGCGTTTACACCTTCAGCTAGGGGGGGTTGGAGCACATGGCATATGAGGAAATCTGAGAGAACTGGGTTTAGTCAGCCTGAAGAAGCTAAGGGGACATCTACTTCTTTCCTTTTACTATATTATGAATGCTCATAGAAAACACAGATAAAAACTTTTTCAGAAGGGCACAGCAAAAAACTTAGAGGCTAAAAAAAATTGCAGTAAGGAAAATTCTATTTGAAAATAAAGAAATTATTCTTCACAATCATGCCAGCCAAATGCTGGAATGGGCTGTCCAGATGGGATATGGAATTTTCACCCTTGGAGGTACTGAAAACTCAGCAGTATGAGCACTGAACAGCCTCATCTGTCTCTGTAGCTGGAACCAAATTTGAAGCTGTCACTGCCTTGGCTTCCAAAGCCCTCCCCCCACCCTCCCAAATTTAATCTGTCTGTGTTTCTCAGAGACACAAGGGTAAAAAAGGTGAAGATGCAAAGAAAGTATGAAGAGTCAGGAATCATATATGTTGAAATAACTAAAAGTAAGAAATAAACAAACACAATGAAGACATTCCTAGCTAAAAAAAAAAAACAAACCAAAACAAAAAAAAACCAAAAAAACACAAAAAACCCCAAAAAAACCAAAACCACAACAATTTCTTAACACTGAGATTAGCTCAGTTAGTTAGATCATGGTGCTAATAACACCAAGGTTGGGGTTCAATCCCCATAAGGGCCATCCATTTTAGAGCTGGACTTGATCCTCATGGGTCTCTTCCATCTGGGAATATTTTGTGATTCCATGTCTACATATTTCAGAGTACCTTTTAAAGGAATTGTTTAACCCACTTATGGGATAGATTTTTATGTCAAAATAGACCTTTAAATTCCCTTTTAGTGGAGCTCAGGTAACATGAGTATTCTTTATCTACAATTCCTAATCTTTAAGTCAAGATTGCTGAGGACTAAAGAGTACTTTGGAAATACTAATGACTACATCTGTAAGTCATCTCTGTAAAGGAGGTGGTGTTAACCTTTGTAAGACAAAGAAAGGTTCCCTTCCTTCCATGTGCAGCTCCATAGCCCACCACTTGTAATACTGCAGCATGTATTTCACTTCTATTTTGTAAACCCACCCCCTTTGTCTCCTGTTGCAGTGTTGTACACCTGTACCTAAAGTGTTCATGCCCTCATATCCCTGGACTCACATAAAGCTTACTAGATAACTGTAACAATTGCTAATAATTTAAACAGCCAGTAAGATTAAATGACCAGGAAGAACTGTTCATGTAAAATTTACAGACAAAGCCTTGTATACAGTGAGAATATGCAACCTCTGCACCCTCTCAAAGTATTTTTCAATCAATGCCATCAGCATAATGAGCAAGAGCAGCCAGTAGGGAGACTGATAAAATTCACAAAATATGAAGAAGATCCCAAAAAAACCCACTCTTCTGTGGGGATCATAATACATGTTTCCAGGTCATAGCTTCATAGTTGCCAGTGGGACATTGCAGAACATTTTCTTTTCTATCTCTTTTGTTTGAGTTACTGGAAGTTTTGCTGCTGGCTTGGGCTTAGGTTTGGATTTTTTTTTTTTTTTGGTTGGTTGGTTGGTTTGTTCTGCAGAGGGTCTTGTTTGCTTTGTTTGTTTGTGGTTTTTGGGGGTTTTTTGTTTGTTTGGGGTTTTTTGTTTGTTTGTTTGTTTTGTTGTTGTTGTTGTTTATTGGCTTTGTGTTTTGGTTTGGTTTTCTAGGGGGCTGGGGGACTGGCCAGGGAGGCAGTCCCTAAAACTAACCTAGGCTATTAGGTTCAATGCCTGCCATCAGGTATTGATATTTTGGTGCTCTCCATATCTCCTTCTTTTCTATAAAAGTAAGAAATAAAGTTCTGTTGGATAAGCAAATATTGGAGGAAGTAATCAACTGTCTTTAACATTTTAAAGTTGTTTTATGAGAAACAGACTAAATAAGATTACATCAAAAAGATGAGTTTAATGTCCTTTGCACAGATGTTAGTTTATCTCAAATAACTATAAACTTTCTAGAAGCTTGTTCCATAGCCTGATTTTCTTTAAAGCTGTGCATTTATTATTTAACGTGAAATATATATATATAAAATCCTTTCTTTTTATGTAGTCTTTATCCTGATCTCTTTCTGAAATAAATTTCTGTAACAAATGGCAGAATTTTTAATTCAAAAATCTTATGTTCTTCATGAGTGCTTTAGAGTTTGAGAGTGAAAATTTTTACTGCCACCTTTACAGCTAAAAAAGAGATTCACCCCCTTCAGCATGGGCATAATAATAAATACCAGATTCATTATTGTGAGCATAAGACACACTATATGAATTGTATATTAAAAATATGTGTTAAAATATGATTGTCTTCTTTTATGGAAATCAATAACAATTAGAACTGAAAGAATATGTTTGGGGGGTTTTTATCGGAGACTTACTTTTACAGATGGCCTGACTTACTTTTATAGTTGCAATGGAAAATGCCATTTCACCACCATTTCAGAAAATGTAGTGTAGCAACTAATTATTCTTATTTATCAACCATAAGGTTTCATCTTGCATAATGTTTTATAGATTGAATATTTACCTTTTTTTCACTAAGGGGTATTGTTTTCCACTTCACTTTCAGTAAGTTGGACTATTCTTTTTTGACATCCTCAAAGTTTATTGCTATCGAATCCTTGTATTAATAATCTAGAGAGGTTTTGTCTGCTTGGGTTTTTTTTCAACTCTAAGCTACATTAGGAGCGTCTCATACTCATAACTGAAGCATTTCTGATTCTCTTTGTGGCAAAAAGAAAGATACCTGGAACACTTGTTAACTAGGATGGACTGCTTAGCCATGGACTCTTTTCAGACTCCTGAACTAAGCATATTTCCATCAGAAAGATTTTAAATATTTTGATGTAGAAAAAAAATTCCCCTGGGCCTTTAAAAACAGAATTTCAGGGGCCCTTGCAGGCCCTTCCTATTACACAGTTTAATATATGGCTCGGTATCTTAGAGAAATTGTGGTGCCCATGACCTTCAGGCATTCTACTTACCTGCAAGAGCTTTAAGAACACTCAGGAATCCTGTACCAGTCTGAAAAGAACACAGCTCCTGGGGGCTGGACTGATAATTGAGAGAAAAAAAATGCATGATTTCCACAGAAGTATTCTTTACCATGGTCTTACTTCAAAAACCTACACACATGTTGTTGATCCCATACAGTTATATACATAAACATATATATACATATATCTGTATATATGCACAAACATATATAAATATAGCATATTAACTTATATTTAATAAGGATCATTATTTTGTATCCATTTATGAACAGTTTGTTTCTGTCAAATGATATCTCTTGCATATAAACAAATCAAACAGAGTAGAAAAGCAGATTTTTAAATTTACACTCTTGCTGAAATCTGAGAGACCCCACTCTGATGCAATAACCTAAATTAACTCTTAAAACATATCTATCCTTGGAAGCTGCTGTGAGTTTCCTACGCCATATGTTACAATTTACAAGAATGCTGTATGACTTCTATAGGATATAGTTCAATGATCATATCTCTGCCAAAAATGCCATTCAAGCCCCAGGCAACATTGTATCTGCTCTTAAGTTTATCTTTCCTAATACTGGCATAACTCAGCTCAACCTCTCTTCCATGCTGTGGTACCAGATCAGTGCTAAGTGTCCCCCTTCCCTTCATTTGTCCTTACTGATACTTGTGCATTAGACTGCTCTTCAGATGAGCCTGGACTCTCTTCAAGCTCTGTGATTCATTAAAATCTAAGACGTCAGCATGAGCCACACAGAACACGAGGCACATCTGCTGAATAATCATGTTTTGAGCTCAGCTATCTGAACTTGCCTTGGGCTATTGCAAAGCATGGCACTTGATTATGAATAATGGGAATAGAAAGAATTGTCTAGATGCTACTAGTGTAGCTGACGTACACAAGTACACTCAGAGATTTATTAGTGTAGTCAGTCAAAAGGTCAACAGAGAAAAGAATGCCAGACATAGAATGGTTTTTCAGTCTGGAAATTCAACCCACATGATTCTGTTTAAATGTATCTCATTTCTCCATTCCAGAAAACCTACTTCCAAATTGGGTTTATTAACACAGGTCAAAATGTCAGACTGTATGAAACAAACCACTATACAGACAAGACACTTAAGCATACAAAAAAACAAGTTGACCAGCAACAGCTTATATCAGTCCTATTGGCTTCCCATACTCTGGCAGCTGAGTCCATCCCTGAACGACTGTTTAAGTGAGTTTTCCCCCAAAAGTACAATCCTAAATTCTATAATCCATGAATTCAGGGCACTTTAGAAGCTGCTGCTCTGGCTCCTAAATCAGTTATCATACAGATGTTGAAATAAGAAGGTGAACTTTTGGAAAGAAACAGTACTCTTAGAAGCTGGAAAAATCAATAGAAAGGTTACAAAGTACAATGTTCATTGTGGGTTTTTTTTCCCCAAACCTGAATGTCTTCATATTAAAAAAA
>VYXD01008280.1:190916-225703 GCA_013397195.1 Hylia prasina | reverse complement strand
AAAAAAAAAAAAAAAAAAAAAAAGACAATGGGGTTATTTAAACATTCAAATTATTTTACCATTATTTTATATGTAAACAAATGCTAATGAATTTGGTAACATTTTATTTTTAAATTATGTTATTGTGTCTCCTGGACTCGCATACATTTCTAAGTCATCATTTGTATTCTTGTTCTGTTGAGAAGAGTTAACAAATCTAATTTAGCCTGGAGCAATTGTTTCGCTGTTCCAGTTCAGTGAGAAGTTTTAGGTTTGGAAACTAAATTAGATTTTGTGAAATATAATGTCCAAATACTGAACATAAAAAATGATCATTCTGTGGCACAGAGCTAGCTGGTAAGAAAAGCTCTGAAAAGGACATTCTAAAAGTTTCTCTATATTTCAAACCAAAAAAGCCCGTCTGATCAGCATCACCAACTCTAACAAACCATCAGCAATATAACTCTTGGATAATTTACTGCAGCTATTGGTTAATCATGGAAACATAATATATTGAAACTGTATTTATACTGTTTGCATAAGATGATTGTTTTATTCATTGGTTGAATTTTGGCATAGATCTCAAAACCATTTGGTAGAATAGTACTTTCTAGAAAGGTTTACTAGGAAACATCTTTATGGAAATTGCACAGTTGATCTAAAATGCATTACCAAGTATCAACCTCTCTTCATCAGAAATTAAATCAGTTTCTTTCACCTGTCTGTTCACATATGAAATATCCTGGTGAAGTTCTGCATTGAGATAGCGAGATTTTTATCACCAGCTCATACAATTTCCTAAGACATTTGATCAGAAGCTTTCTGGTACTTTCTGAAAAACTTTGAAACTAGAAAGCAACAAGTGAAGAATGAAAATTATCTGCTTCCTACTACACTTCCTAGAGGATGTTTTATGGTCTTAGATGAGAGATCTATGTGAAAAGACATCAAATTGTTTGGTACCAAAAATTTAATATTGACTTGGTGATGACTCACTGGAAATTGTGTTGAAATTTATATTCTGCAATCTAAGTAAAAATGTTTAAGCGCATAACTGAGGAAAAATTAAAGGCTTGATATGGTGGATATCAATCTTATAGTCAATCTGAGGGAATAATGGAATGCTGTGTTTCATAAGAGGCAAATAT
The DNA here is from genome assembly GCA_013397195.1 of Hylia prasina. Lineage (NCBI taxonomy): Eukaryota > Metazoa > Chordata > Aves > Passeriformes > Sylviidae > Hylia > Hylia prasina. The sequence goes on along the minus strand of VYXD01008280.1, from coordinate 224,576 downwards.
CTAGTTAAAATATCAGTCAAGAATGTGGTAAGTTTCCTTTTTGAGTTCCTTATCCAGCCACTATAGGCCTGAGTAAGAACATCCTTTGCAATGCAAGTGAGTATCTGAAGGGGAAAAAAATCTTTTATAAAGTATCAGAAATTGTTAAATACTAAAACATATTTGTTTCAGCAGAGAGGGTCAAATCTTCATAGAGAGTGTAATTTTAACATAATACAAGGATTCATAGATTTCATTTGTTTGGTTAGGTTTTGATTGTTTATTTTTGTTTATTTTCCCAGAGAGTATTGTCCTAAATTAAATGCAGGGTGTTTGCAAGTCCTAAGGAAAAGGCCATTTATATTCATGTACAAAAGAATATATCTGCTGCAAAAGCTTATGATGAATATAAGTTATTAGATGAGGAAGAAATCTTTTCCACAGGAAAAGTCCTTGGCATGCATACCTCCAGATTAAAATATATTAAAAAGATAAATAATAATTACTATAATTCCAAATAAGCATTGACTTGAAATGGGGGGGGGTTAAGGTTGATTCAAGTGTTCCATTGATGATTAATTAAACAATTGTTCATTTGTTCTTTGTACTGAAGATCCCTGAAACATAATCCTACAGTTTCAGTAATTTCAGAATTATTAAGCCCAGAGAAGTGTAGTCATGCTGAAAGTGGAATTCCAGAAGTTAATAACTTATAAGTGGTTTTTAAGATTAAGAATTATATTTGCATAAATCAGTAATTATATGAGATAGTAAAATGTTATATAAAATTTTAAGAGATTACTCTTTGCTGTGGAATTGCCAAGCATGTACATTAGTTTTGAAATACAGCCTAAGCATAGACAGTCTCACTAAAACCTCTGATTCTTGACTCCAAAAACTTCAACATCTTTCCTATTTTTAGAAAGAAGCAGGATACTGTAAGTATGTCCTACAATAATTTCATTGATCTATCATGTTTGGAAAATCATGGCAAATAGATAAAATCTCCAGTGATTGGAGAAAGGGAGGGTCACACTCATTTTTGAAAAGGATAATAAGGAGGACCCTGAGTAATACTGACCAGTCAGCTTCATCTCTGGGTCCTCTGAGAACACGGAATAGATCCTGCTGGAAGATGCACCAAAACATATGGAAGACAGGGAAATTATCAGAGACAGTCAATATGGCTTCACTAAGGCCAAATCATGCCAGACTAATTCAGTGGCATTCTCACTTAATATTTGGAGTATTTTCCAGGTCTTGGATGCCAGTGCTTATCCTAAGTGGCTGCTTCCTGAGTTTCAGGATGGATCTTCACATTGGCTTGTACGACCTTTTTTCCAATAGGAAGATGACATGCTAAGAAAAAGGGCAAAATGATGCATTCAGTAGGCCACCTGAACTACATCGACAGGGAACAAAATCTTGGGACACAAAATTATGTGCACATGACTCACAGGGAAAGTCCTTGAAAGTTATTGGCAAACTCATGACAGTAATTATCATCATACCTTCAAAATATTTAAACTTTTAAGGTCCATTTTTCAGAGAAAGAAAAATGGGTTTAAGTTTTAAAGAAAATGTTGGATTTCTTCTATTAGAAGTCAGCAGACATTACTGTAGTTACACTGGAAATGAACTTGGCTCCCTGTGCTTTTCCCTGGCTTAAAGGCTAGACTACTAAAAGCCAATAGGTCTATTTTTGATTGGAATCAGACTTTGAACCTCATACACTTCTGTTAACTTCAATGGATTTACTGTATTTTTGTATAATGGAGATTAGAATTTGTCTTGTGGTCTGAATGTAATTTAAAAGAATTATGCAGAAAGTCAAGGCAAGTAAAGCTGCTGTCAAAAGGTTAGAAAAATCAATAGGCAGAGCAGAAAATAAAGTAGCAAAGAGGGCATTAAGACCCCTAAAAGTTAAAATGTCATTTTGATGTGGAGGAGAGGAATTTTACAGAGAAACAGTGTTATATAGCACAAACCATTTGTATGAATAGGCAATTAGCCTCATGACTATTGGAAGATTGTGCTGCATAGTTGTGTGATGTAGAACTTTTTTGCACCCTTGGAGTAAGTCTGGCCCTTCTGAGTTAATTACTCCTTTTTGATATGTAAGACTGCTGAAAAAAGTTTCCAAGGCTCCCTTTCCACTTAAACATAAACCTTTAGTTTTTTTGCTGACCATGTATTTGACAGTTATGTCCTTTTGCTTAGATTAAATCAGTGATGTTCTTAATTTATTTTCCTTTCTTTAATTGCAATTGATTTTTTTGTTTCAGTTAGACATTTATATATTATGTGGAAATTTCTATGATTAAATTATTTTCTTAGAATATGTTTCATTATAAATCATCTCATGATTACCCAAAAAAACTATCTTAAACTTTCAAATTTTCTTACCTATTTTCCTAAATATTTATGAAAGTGCATCCTTATTTCAAATAAGTTTGTGTTTTTCAATATTTTCAAATGGATTTAAATTATGTATCAGAACTTAAATGCAGTCAATGCCTTAAAATATTAGTAACAAAATGCATGTGACAGTAATTTTTAATTACAACATATATCCTGACTGGACTGATAATACAGTTTTATTTGTGTAAGCTTAATGTAAATATCAATTCCTTATTGTATAAAGTTCAGGTTTCAGATAATATTTAAATCTTTATCTCGCTTTTATATGAGACTGTCTCTTTTTAAACCTAACAGCTGGCAGGAGATTCTAGTACATAAAGCACTGTCTTAATGTAAGTAGTATTCCCCTTTTTTATTCGAAAAATAACAGAACTCTCTCTGCACTCTGATTGCTCTAGAACTTAACAGGACAATTTGTAGCTGTTTTAAGTCTTGAATGATCTTTACTTCGGGTAAATTAGATGAACAAGAGGAAAGCCTCTATATTCAAGGACACCACACCATTAGAATAGGTCTTGAGTTCCCATGATGGAACCTTCAGGAACTCTTCAAATTTAGAAATCTACATAAAATTCATTTCCAGTGGAAAGGATTGGCCTCTGAAATATATGAATTCTAGTTTTCAAGATATCTATTAAAATAACACAGACATGTGTGCCAAGAAGACTTTAGGGCTAGCAATCAGAGAATTTGTCTGGAACCACTTGATTTAATGAAAAGTGTTTTTATGGGATACACTGCATGGCTGCCATGTATCATCACATTTTTTGTGGCTTTTATTGAACTCACTATCATCAATTTTGGTGAAATTCACCTCATTGTTGATTATACTTATTATCAGTATGTTCAAAGATGGCTCCATTATTACTTCTAAACATATTCTGAACACTGAACAGAAGGTCAAATATCAATTTATCGGAAGTAGTTGCCAGAAATGACACTTGCAGTCTTGCGAAAACATTGAAAATTTCATAATGAAAAGGTCATAACATGTTATCAGATGCCTTGCAGAGGGAACCAAAACCAATTAAATTGTAGCTGAATTGAATAGTAGTATTACCATATCCAAGGATATGCAGATTTTCAATACTAACATTAAGTAGCAATTTTAAATCAAAACTAAAACATAGACTGCTGTGGTCTTTTTCCAATCATAAAGCTCTTATTTATGTCAAATAATAAAGGCAATAAAGACTATAATTCCTGGAATATTAAATTGGAAGGGACCTCAAGGATCATCTGGTTCATCCTTTGTTGTGAAAAGTAGTCTAGACAAGATGGCCCAGCATCCCACCTGAGCATTGTTTGTTCAATGCTGGGGAAGTGTCCAGTGTTGGGGAAGATGAAATAATGTCTAAATCTAAATATGCGTTACACGACCTTGAGCAAAGACGAGTCATAGATTCTGCAGTGAAATTCTCAAAAAACAACCTGTAAAACCTGTCCTGCAGCTGATTTTATATATACTCACTCACTGGATCAAATTAAGGAACTAGTCTCATTACAAATAATTGCATTTTTTTGCATATAATACTTCCCCATCCTATAAACACATTCCACTTTTATCAGTAAATCCTCCTCCCCTGCCCCACTGACCAATGTTTAAAAATAAACATTTCTTATACCTTGACACCGTTGTTAAGAGTGAAAATATCCACAAAGGAAATGCATATAGAGGAGTCACAATTTCCTTAATCACTAATTAAAATCTGCTATGTCAGCGGGGCATACCTTATGTTTATACACCAGTTTTGACTGATTTCTAACAGGCAGGTGTATAACTGGTGTGTTAACTATTATAGATACCAGTTTCATACATTTTTAAAATTATTTTTACATACATTTGGGAAAAAAATCTCATGCCATGGACATTAGTAACTGATAGATAATAAAGTCATAGAAATCTGAGTCTAACCCTGTACTTGTCAGCTAAAGATTTTACTTTTATCATCACTGTCACTGAAGTCCATAAACAGTCCTATTAACAGACACGCCAGCATATAGTTTATGAATATAAAGCATTGGTCTGTATTTTTTTTTCCTTATCACATGATGTGTTTTTAAACTAACTATGTATTGATGAGTAGATATGGTGTTGAATACCAGAGAGGCTTCACATACCACCTGCTCTGACTGCTACAGGACAGTGACACGTCTACTGTTACAACAATATTGATTCACTCTCCCTTTCCTCTTTTCTTTGCAAATTACATCAAAGAATTTCCTGTATTTTCTCTATATTTTACTGCACAGATTGTTTTTCTAACACATATTAAAACACATGTATATTCAGAAGAAAAACAAAAAATTATTTCCAGATTTGAATATCTGAGCAGATTTTTCCGTTTACGTGTAGAAAAGGAACTCTGATATCAAAGGAGAGCAAGTTTATAATTTTCTCTCAACTGCATACAAAGATTATTTTGCATTGCCTTTCCTTGAATAAAATGTAGAAAATAAAATTCTTGTAAAGGCAGATTTGACTTCATGCACTTATTTCACAATATAAAGCAGAATTCCAATAAGAAACATGGTAAAAGCCAAGACCTGCATTTAAAAATACAGTATAAATTACTCCTTCATCTGAATATATCTTCAGGAACAATACACACAATTATCCATTCTTTCCTTATTATGCAGTTCTCTACCATTATTCAATATTGTTCCTAATTCTTCTACTATTCCTATTATCACTATACAAGTAAAGATTGGATTCTATTTTTAGTTCTAATCTTGAATTGCTTTTTGAGACTGGATAAGGTGCCTGTCTTTATTTCTTCTTCTTTTAAGGAAAAAAAAATTTATGAATAATGGATTCCTTTGAATACTGCCTTTCTTTTGAATAATGCTCTGCAGGTGAAACAGCTTCATGGCTTGACCTAAAGTCGAGTGAATTAGAAAGAAGCTTTTAATTGACTTCAGTGAGTTTTGGGTTAGACTACTTATGTTCAAATGAATCATATTGAGTAACCAACTTTTTTGGGGGGAAATGCCATGAAATTTATACTTGAAATTTAATTCATAATATTGTTTTATTACTCCTTTCAAATGATAACAGTTTAAGTTTTAGATTCCAAATTGAATGCCACATGTAACTGACCACCATAGAGGAAAAAAGGAAAGTTGATACATCCTAAAAGGTTATTTGAAATATCAACTAAATTTGGATGGATTAAGTTGCTACTGTCACTAAATACATAAGGAAAAAAAAAAAAAGTTTTTTTACTGGAGCAAAATAAATTACAGGTGAAAAAAATGGAACATAGGATTGTGTTTCAGCACATATTGTCAAGTTAACTTTCTGAAGTGTTGAACAAATTGGTTTCAAGTGAAGAATTCTCTGCTAGATTGTGTTACTTTCCCATTTTTCATGTATCACAGAGATCAGAATTACCCCAACAGACTTGTCAGGATTATAATACTGGTGGATTTTGGGTCCACTGTGGACATCCACAGGCTGTGGGAGCAGCAGCCTGCTTCACCATGGTCTTCCCATGGGCTGCAGGAGAATCTCCATTCCAGTGCATGAAGCACCTCCTCCTGCTCCTTCTTCAATGACCTTGGTGCTGCAGGTGGTCTCTCACGTTTTCACATCTCTCCTCAGCTGTAGCTGCTCAGATTTGCCCCTCTCTTCTTAAATACATTATCCCAGAGGTGCTATCACTGTCACTGATGGGCTCAACCTTAGCCAGTGAAGGATCCATGCTGGGTCCAGCAGAAATTGGCTCTGTCAGGCAAGGGGGAAGCTTCTGGCAGCTTCTCACCCTGCAGCTCCACTGCTACAAAAAAACCCCAAACCAAAACCACAAACCCACAAAAGGTGACATTTGTGCTATTTGATCCTTTAACTGAACCTCTAAGTTGCTGGGAGTTTTAAACGGAGAGTACATATAAGTAAAATGCTAAAAAGTGACCAAGCTGGTTATGAAAGAAGTAAAAAAATAATTTAAATGGACTGCATTTAAATGCTGTAAGTTCACTAGAAGTTCAAGACTCTTCATCAACCAAAAAAATCCCATAATCTGAGAGAAAACCGATATGTCATGTCTAAAAAGTCAGCTATTTTTCTATTTACCTTGTGGCTAATGTCTTTTGATGGATAATACAGGCAATGGAATTTGATTCCAAATTTTAAAAAAATGTTTTAAATTAACAATTTTTATATTTTTAGAAGCAGATTTCTTGAATAAACATGGTATAAAACAATAATCTGAAGTATATTTACTTTCTGAAGGAGATAAATTTGTTTCTGTTTCTCTCCTTCCAGTTTAACAAGGTCAACAAGAATTCTAGCAAAGTAGATCAAATGAAGGTGGGAAGAATTTACCCTTTTCATCCTCAAAATAGTTATGTACTAATCTAGTTTTATTTTAGTTATATATCCAGTTATTGTTTCTTATTTTTATGAATTTTCAGTTGACATCAACAACTGACATAAACAATCGCAGTTGTAGAATCTGTAAAAAACACTGTGTGAGGCACTGCATAAAATATTTGAGCTATCTGAATGAAACACTGTTCTATAAGGGAGAATTGTTATTTAAAATCATTACCTATTAGAGTATATAAAGTAAAAAATAAAAAAATTGGTCACTGAATGTGGAAATAAACATTTGATGGCAATCGCTTTGAATCACTATGAATAAAAGCAGCAGAAAAAAACTAGGGAAAGATGTGTGTTTTCTGTCACTGAGCCCTGCATTGATTCCAAACTGCAGTTTCCAGACAACTTCCAAAAACATTCCTGTGTGTGGCCAAACAGCTAGAGGCATCACTGGCAAATTTGAAAAACTTATCTATCTGACTGAACAAAATAAATGCATAGGGGCTTACTGGGTGTAATGTCATGCTCAAGAGAGTTAAGTAGTAAAGACAGGAAATTTTTCACCTTTTGGAGTTTTTTTATATTAAAAACACTGAGGCAGAGGAATAACAGTGAATTTAAGACAAAATTAAAGAAAATCTACTGGAGTATGTTTAGTAACAACTATGACATAATATAGTGCTGGAGATATCTCAGACCCATAAGAGATTAGAATCAGAAATCCCAAGGGAGTGTAAAGTTAAACTGTCATACTGCTTCAGTTATTAATAGAATCTTCTCTTCAGAGCTGACATAATTTATAAAGCACATTAGGCTTTTCTTCCATATTTATATAACAACAAAACCAGTGAAAATAACAAACAAACATGTTTTATCAGGGTAAGGAGGAAGCTAAAAAAAGAAATAATTCCTTAATATGTCTGGATCATTTCCACAGTACTGCCATATGGCAGTTTCTGCTAGTGTGCAGCAAAGCTGCAATAATTTGTGATTGTTTTAGGCAGATCTGGCAACTGTTTACTAAAGATAACAGAAACTAACCGTTCAGTGGATACGGTGCTACACTCTTAGGATGCACAATCTTCTAGTGGTCATAAACGTCTCAAGGGTGGAAAGCAGTTCAAGTGGCTTAAAATGACCACGGTTACATTTTCTCAGTGGTCATGGCCAAAAAATGACTGAAGCTTCCTTTCTGCTTTCTTTGATATGAAGAAAGGTAGGTGAAAGATGTCTAAGTGTAAGCCTACAGACACAGCTGAGGAAAGAAGAGGTGACTAAGTTGCCAAATGCAATGAAATCACAAAAATTGACTGCTAGGTCTGTAAGTATAAACTTTGCTTTAGGAAGGCTAATATAAGAATAAATTAAAAAAAACCCAAACCCTATAACTCACTAGTGGTTTTGCATAAAGCAACTCTGAAGTACATATGACTACTCATATAAAAAGATTGATCCTGACCCATGCTATTGATTGCTTTATAAGCTTCTAGTTCTGTCACAGTTCAAACCAGAGATTTGTACTGTCCTGGTCTAGTGTTCTTGCTGGTGGTAGGACTAATACTCTTCTGACAAAAAAAATGAGGCAAATTTTAGAAGCAAACTTCTCAGAAAAACTGAACCATGGTAACAAATTCCTTTCTGAAAATGGTGATTGTGTTAGTGCAAGAAAAGTCAGCAAAATCATGACATGAATCTTTGATTCAGAATTATTTTCCAGAATGCACTGGGTTAAGTTCTACTCATCAGTTATCCACTTAAAACTGTGGAAAACTGTGGTCAGTTCTCATATATCCATTCCATAATTCAGAATAATTCAGGCAATAATTCCTTATTATTACCTATTTTGTACTGAATTTTTTGCCAGTCTCCTAGAAATGTTATAGTGCAAGCAAGGTTCCCCAATTTTAAGGGATAGAAGAGGCAACTTAAAAAAAAAAGGGTCTTCTTTGCTTGATATTTTGCTTTTCTATTCAAGTTTTCATGAGACTTCCATGTAGAACATAGAAAAAGCAGTGTTAGACTGCTTTTAAGTTTTGTTTATGTCATAGTCTACAGGTGAATAAAGACTAATAATTTCTATTTATAGTAGAAGTATTGATATCTCAACATATAACACCAATAGTTATTCCTATGATTAGTTTAGTGTCTATCAGCACAATATTAAGGGACTTAAAGATGCCTAGGAAGTGGACTTTCAGTTTGAAAATGTCATAACATTTCTCTGCTATGGCCCAGCATAGCTGAGCATCCAGTGTACAAGAAGTCTGATGCATACACTATAAAAGTGTTCTGCACAGTCTGCTCATATGCTTCTTCCCAGTTTTATAGACTATGAATCAGTTATTAAATAGAATACTATTTTGCTAGACCAGTGATTTTCAATCTCTTTTTCCTTATTTTTCAAATTTGCAGATAGATAAAATATTTCCACTGGAGAAGCAGACCTTTGAAAAGGAAATTTTAATTCAGTTAAAAATAAACTTATTTTTCAGTCAATTTTCACATTTCTCTTGATGTTACCTGATTAATGTTCAATTCAGAAACTAAAAATTTAAACCCTCTGTGGCTCCTGTTGTAGAGGAGCTGAAGAAAAATCTACCTTAATAAAGGTATTGTGAATTCTGCATTAAATTGAGTAAAGTGATAAAGACATATGAGTTCAGAGAATAGGAAAGTCATACAGCAATAATGGAGGTCTGTTTGTGGGTCACTGCATTCACCTTCAGGACAGTAGCTATTCTGGAGATTCTGTTTTCTGGTGAAAGAATGGATTTCAAGAGGGATTTCAAGCAGATCAATGGTGTTGCTTTGCAGGTATTTGTGGGAAATCATCCCAGCCAGAGTAAAATAACAGGAATATATTAAACTTTGTTTACTTTATGTTTACAATATGCACTGTATTACAACGTAATTGCTTCAGCAGTGTATCTTCTAGTAGCAATAATGGTTCTAGTATTTTTTATTGAGTGTTTGTCATTTAAACACTAATTCAATTGCCTTTGCAAATATTTGCTTTCTAGCTGTTACCAGGAAGCTCAGCAGAGTGCACCTTTTGAATCAAATCAGGTAATCCCTACCATTTCACTCAGTGCCTTCCACAGGATTGCTTGAAGAAGTAAGCTTTAGGTGAGGAATTTAACAACCTAGGGACTCTGTCTTATTAAAAATCCTTTGTTTCCTTTGTCTAAAAAACTCCAGTGTCTGAGTTTCAGATTGAACTAAATAAAGTCACTAATTTTTTTTTTTTTGTGTCTAGGATGTTGAGCATATACTTTGATAGCATGTTTCAACCACTACCTTGTTTTTAATATTACAGCTTCTACAACCAGGTATTTGTGTGAGGTTTATAATCATCAAGGAGCATGATTCTAAGAGGTTCTGCAAGTGTGCATGTTGCAAACGTCAATCCTGTATACAGCTAGTTTGCAGATGTTTTGCAGTTTCCTTATGTACAAGAACAGCTCTTAGAGCAAACCCAGTCTCTTTGATCACCTGCCCTGCTAATCCTAATTATCTTTAATGGGACTCAGGAGTTCATGATAGCAACACCTTGATGTTCAACTTCTTAATTCAGTGTATGACATCTTGCCTCTATACTCATCAGTCATATAGCTTAGAATTAGAAGAAAAAGGAATACCTTGTGTCTTTCTAAAAGACAACCTTCTTGGCTACAATTAAACCACGAAAAATCCTCCATTTTTGTCAGGTTTTTTTCCTCCAGTCCTTATGTCTAACAATGAAACCCAATTTCTCATTTAACTTCACTTTTTACTGTTCAAACACTGCATTTTATTTAAATTTTGCTTCCTAGATCGACGGCCTAGTTGGATTCCACCTCTTCTCCTCATTGAGAAGTATATATGAAGTACAACTTAGTGGTAAAGTTCACCAGAATCATGCAACATTCTTGACATTATAAAGTACCGTGAAACATCAGTGTTCATAAGTTGGTTGACTTACCTCCTTAAACCTGAGTACTTTGTCTTGCCAAGAATCACAGAATAATTCAGTTGGCAAAGATTTCCAAGATTAGTGAGTGCAGCCTTTGATGGGTCACTGCCTTGTCAACTAGACTGTTGCACCAAATGCCACACCTAGATGTCTCCAGGGATGGTGACAGCCTGGGGGCAGCCTGTTCCCATGCCTAACAACCCTTTTCATGAAGAAATTCTTCCTGGTATCCAACCTCGACCTCCTTTGGCACAGCTAGAGGCTATGTCTTCTTGTCCTGTCTCTGGCTGCCTGGGAGAAAAGGCTGACCTCCACCTGGCTACAGCCTTCTTTGAGGTAGCTTTAGAGTGCCATAAGGTCTCCCCTGACCCTCCTTTTCTCTAGGCTAAATAACTCCAGGTCTCACAGCTGCTCCTAATATGAAAATCTCTAGGCCCTTCACCATCTCCCTTGCTCTTCTCTGGACACACTTCAGCACCTCAATGTCTTTGCTGAAGTGAGGGGCAAAAACTGAGCACAAGATTTGAGGTGTGGCTTCACCAGGGCTGAGTAGAGAAGTTCTTAATTGAACAGATCTGTCCCATAAAAAGTGTCATAAAGCCATAGAAACACACTGCAAACCAGTGTAATTTTGTACAGAAATAAGCTATTCAATAACATGTGTTGCTTTGTTCATTGATATGATATTTAATGTTGAGGTTTTTACTTTGCAAATACCTGAATAGATATCTGCACACTTCTACAGGGTTTTATATTAATGTTTTCTCTTGGTGCTTTCATTACAGAGATATTTTAAAAAACAAGCAAACAAAAAGCAGATTTTATTTAAATTGTGATTGGAATTAATGTATTCCACATATGTTTCAGTAGTTTAATTAAACTAGAATCCATTCAAATTTTTATTTTTTGCGCTGGGATTTTTCAAACTGTTTAAGCAACTAAGAAATATTCTCTGTCATATATCTGAAGATGGATATAATCTTCAGTATTTGCCTGTCATCATGGGGAGAAAAGCCTTGGATATCTTTATTTCTTTATGAGCTTGCTTGCAAACTAACAGCCCTAGGCAAGCCCATTAATACCTTTACAAGAGTTAACTGGCACAGTGGAGCAAATCACCCAGTTTAATTCAGAATTCAATGTTAATTCATGATGCCTTCATTGCTGTTTGTTTGGGACAACTAATTAATCAAACTCAGGTTATGTTTTTGAAATGATCTGACTAAATAGGATTTAAACTGATTATAATTTTTAAAATAGAATCTCATTACCTGGGTAGATTTGACAGAATGTTTATGTCTATGTTTGAATTGCTAATGTACAATTAGAAAAGTAATCATGTAAACTATTAGAACGCTATGTACTCTTGAGAATTATTTATTACTCCTTGAGTAGCCTCTCTGATATAAAAATAATTTTCCACTAATAAATGAAAAAAGCAGAATTTCAGTATCACATTTACAATACCTCTTTATTAATGAACGTACAGCCTATATTGAGTTACTTTGAAGAAAATGCAAAATGCATTGCTAAAAGGGAAAAGAAATGGAAAAAATACAAACTGCAAAGGAATTTAATCTGTTATGTTACAAGGTCAACTTTTTTGATAATGTGTTTGGAAGCAATAATTTCTCCAGCATATATATAGTAAGTATCTCTCTGAATTATATGACTGTGTTTTGAACTGCATATACATAACCACCACCACACACAGATACACAGAGAGATCATGAGGGATGGGATGAAAATTCCACCATTTTGTGTTTTGTTGTGGTGGTGCATCCTTGCTCTCCCCACTTCTCTTCCATCTTGCTAAACCCTTTTGTAATAATACCTTTTGCAATAATATCTTTTGAAATATTCTTTGCATCTTCACCCTTTTGCATTCCTTGTCTTCTTGTAAATCACTCTAAACTGATTCTAATACAATTTTCTTATGTATGCTTCCTCTGTGTAGTAAGTAATAGAGTGAACCTTGCCATTAAACTCTGCTAAAGTCATATTTTCACAAATTCATATAAAACCTGCTTTTTATCAACACCTTTGATGACGATTCTTTAAGCGACCTGAGCATTCATTCAGAACATGTATGAAGCAGCGGATCTAATCAAACCCAGCTTGATTTGTGATGTGCTGTGACGTGTATGGAGACTGTAGCAGAATTCTGAGCTAAAAATAATTTCAGATGAAGATAACCTGGCATGTTGCAGCTCTCTTCAATGTTACTGCTCCTTTATGAGGGTGTGACATGTTCCCCTGAGCCCTGTGTGTCCCAGGCCGTCACTGGTGGGTCAGCATAAAGAATGCGAGATGGACCAAGCTTGCAGCTCCAAGATTCATTTATTATAAAAGCATGACATAAAACACAGCCTAAGTCAAAGACAGAGCAGAGGCTAGGACCTAAAAATCTCTAAAAGAAAAGTGAAAGCAAAAGTCCCTCTCTCAAGGCAGGACAGTGGGTTTTAAGGGACTGCTTTGAGGGCAGAGTTCAGGGTAAGGATCCAGTAGGGAGAGGGGAACAACATGGGGATTACAATAAAGAAACCAATAAAGAAACATAGAGGAAGGGCCTTATCTAAACAACTAATTTAATGCCTTATCTAAACAACTAATAAGGCATTGAAAATTGGGAGATTGATAGAGAACAGCCTGGAACAAAAGGTAGGGTTAGGGAAGGATTAACAGCTACATAGGTGAATTCAATCTAGGCAGCACTAACAGTACAGGGAAAAGGGAGGGGTACAATTTAAGACTAAATTATTGACATAGGGAACAGCAAAACAACCCATTTAACATAAAAAACACACTGCCACACTGGCAGATGTATTCCAGGGGCACAAATACCTGCAAACATCTACTGGGTCCATGGTGCAAGAGCAGTCCACAGTCTCAATTCAACACAAAGACCTGCCTGAATCACTTGGATGTTAAGCCCTCAGCACCAGCCAATACTGTTTCACTTTACAGATGGACAGTTCTTGCCAATATAGACACAACCATTCTTTTTCTGAAGTCAGTCAATAGACTTCACATACACACATAAATGTACACCTTCCCCTTGGGTCAGCAGCCACGACTGGCAGTGCAGAGAGAAAGCATTTAGTGGGTACACTTGTACTGGTAAGGACCATTTTCTAAATTATTAAATTGTAAGAAGAATCCCTAGAATAATTTTCTTGAAGGCCAAAGAACATTTTCCAAGGCTTTGAGAGTGTGTTTCAGGATTTAGCTCAAAACTCTTGATGTTTGGTTTTGACATGCAGGGCTGGTTTGTGGGTAAAGGCAAAGAGACAAGTGCATTCAATTGCATGAATACAGATATTCCCATTTCAGATGGCCTCAATGCCTGTTACAGGGACACAGTTTTTTCACTGTCCCATGTCAAGAGTCTGTGGCTGCACTTGACATGAATTTTTTAAAGAGTTTTTTTATCCAGATATATGGCGTACAAAAAAAGAAACCCACAAAAAAAACCCCACTGTGATTTCTCCTCTCTTTCCATATTTACATGGTTTCCCTCCTTCAGAACTTGTCAACTTCACAGAAAAAATATTTTTCTATGTATGGGCAATGTGATTGCTAAATTTTTACTGTATTTGCTGGAGGAAATTTTCTGGTAGATGCTACAATATTTTTCTTACAACCTGATTTAGGGATTAAAAAATGGGTGAAAGGATTCTTCTTCCCATAATATCTTCCCATTTCTTCTTTGGAATAAACTAATGCACATGTGCTTTACTAGTTCACAGGTTCTTCAAGTGAGTTTTAGGTGCAAATCATTTCCTCAACTGCCTTGGCCAGAAGTGTGACACTGGGATAATTAAGAAGACAAAAGTTATTGGTTCACAGTTGGCAAATAATATGGCATGTTTGCATTTAAAACCCAACCAAACTGCACTTCCTTTGTCACATAAAGACCATGTGCTAGAACCAGCATTCTGTTTCACATTTTAGATGCAATGTTTTACAGTTAAATGATGGACTCCATGAACCAAGTTTTAGCTAGAATTTTCCTTATGGAAAACATTTAAAGTTTTATTGCTATTGGATATTTTACTAAAAATATAGTCTGCAAGATTTACTAAAAAAACAGTCTGCAAGTCAGGGAAACCTGACTGATAAATTTAACATAAGCTTCAAAAAAACCCCACAGTGACTTCAATATCTGACACAACTGACCAGTCCCACACCACAAAACAGCATCATATTGATACATTAAACTAAAGAAATCTCCACTAGGAACTTATTTAATTACCATAACTCTCTATCATCCCAAGATTTAAATATTAAAATTGCTTATGGTTCAAATATTAAAAGGATGAAGGGATTTGACTACTGGTTACAACTTCTTATTTGTATATTCCCAACTTTTTGCTTTTGTTTTTTATCTTCTCCACCAGTTAAACTACAGAAAGAGTCAATAAAATTCTATGTGTGAACTAGTGTTTTACACATTTAAGTTTTGCAGAGAAAGATTTAATATGGGTAGATATATTTTTCTGTCTTTGACAAACAGCAGAGACAATATATTAATCTGTATATTCCAAATATACTTGGTCTATGCATACAAAGCAGTGTCCTCAAAAAGATTTAAATTTGTGTCTTATTATTGTTGTTAATTCCAATATAAATTCTTTAGTATAAATTTTACCTTGTTGATAATTGTGATTGTAACTTTGGAAACTTATTTCCAATTATTAGGAATCAATCTGTAAATGCTAATTCTAAGGAATGCATTTCCAGCCGTTAGCATGCTAACAATAGACATCAAAAGATAAAGGTCTTTAAAAGAATGTCATAAGGTCTTTTGTTTTGTTTCAGCTTTAATAATAATGATGATAATAGGTATTACTATTATAAATCTCTGTTCATTTACTCAAGGCTTCCAGTGTTTCAGCCATTCTAAATTTGGCCTAAGATATAAAGCCAAAATGATTTGATTATGAAACAAGAATTTTAGATCTGTAATAGTACTGTTTCAAGTAAACTTTTACTTTCTAATGCCTTTTGTTTTCCTAATATTTCTTCTCATCAATTTACATAACATAGAACGATAATTTCCTGATGTTACATTTAAAATAAGTAATATGTTTGAGCATCATTATTGTCACCAACACTACAGTATAACATGAATGACACAATAATGAAATCAAGTAATGTCCAGGAAAAGAAATCTTAGTCTCAATTACACAGTGTTAGATATCTTTCTTCTAGTAGATAATGAGAACTGTCATTGACCTTATTGAAGTCACTTCTCACATTTAAGGTACTTTTTCATTTAACAGGTTGGGTCAATTCACAAGATTTAATATTGACTAAGATGTCTGTTCTTATTGGCAAATGAATAAACTCTTCACTGCTAAAGCTGACAATAGAACTGATTGGATTCCTCCAATTTCAGATTTAGAACCCTTCAATTATTACTTCTTACTACTTTCACTAGACTTAATTGTGGTATTGTTTAAAAGCGCAATTTAAATGTCTGTTCCTTGCTGCCATTCTTAAACGGCCATATATATTTACTACAGTATTTATTGTTAGATATGAAAACTGGTAATGCACAAATATGGCTTTCATATGAACAATGGAGTTTTTTTTTTATCCTAGTCTGCAGAAAACCTCTAAGTGAACAAAATACCAAATCCATTTAGCACTGAAATATGTTTTACTGTCTTAGATTTTGGAAAGGAGAATCAAAAACCTGCTGAAAAAGTACAAATTTATAAATCCTTCTTACGTTTCCAGTCACCTCCCACAATCATTGGTCAAATAGGGACAAATATATTTGGAGATAAAGGCTTCTGTAGTCCTATAGTCTTTCAGTCCAATGTTTTTAATATTTGCATAATAGTATCCAAGATAAATAAACTACCAATCGAGTAATACAGCACTATGTGTATTTTTCAGTTTAAAAAAGTAATGATTATGCAAAAGATGGAATAAAGAATCCTATAAGTGCAACAGATTATTTTCCAGAGAGCATAACTGAACAATTGTTCTGTGTTTTAAGAACAATCATACTTCTGTGTCCTTCCTTTGATAGATGGCAATTCCATAGTAAAAAAGAGCAAAATACGTGTGACTGTCTATAGAAGCAAAGGTTAAGCATAGGTTTGCAGAGTTCAGTGCATGAGTTTTTCACCTACTGGCAGCTTTTAGCACCGAACTTAAAAGAAGTTCTCGGATCCTAAAGTTAGAAGTTAATGTTCCTCATTTAGTGAATTGGAAGAAAAAAAAAGGAAAAGATGATGCATCCAGAAAATGAACCTAGTAATAAAGGCAGGTGATTAAATTTAGACTGTAAAATCTCTCTGCCATTTTACATCTTTTTATTATTGAGTTTAAATTAGCTTTTTGAGTCTAGTCATCTACATAGCTAAAAGAACAAACTTTGTTGGCAGCTTAACAAACCCTAGGCAATCTGTAATATGCAGTCAAAATAATTTATTCTTTAAAGAGAGGTCTAACTTCAGAACAGATAGCTTAATTCTTTTGTCACCTTTCATTCTTAATCTGTTCCACAAATACCTTACTGTTATTTCTTCTAGTACTTCAGAACATACATCCTTGGTGTTACAACTACACAGCGTCTTGTCTAAACTTACACTCACAAATATGAAAATTATGAATTATCTTCAATGAACAACAACAAAAATATCTCTGAAAATTTTTAATATTTAAACCTTTATAGATTACTAACAAAATGATCTAAAAAGAAAATTGGTGTGCTGATTATTCTGCTAGGTTTTTTCTACTGTTGAGGGGAAAAAAAAGATGAAACTGCTGTTATCATATAATGCTTCAAAATATGATGAAGACTTTTATATAAACTAAGATAACTTCTGATTCCCTACTATTTGTTATTTCTGTAGATATGACTATTTTCTATAAATAGCTTCTAAAGACTCATTTGATTGCCAGTATAGAGATAAATAAAGCAAAATTAGTGCAGCGCTAATAGTTTTCTACAAGCAGTTTATCCAGCTGACAGATAAATGATGGGTGAGATACCCTTAAACTGCACATGTGGGGTGAAGCAGCTCACTGTCCTGCTCAGCCTCCTGGCAGCCTGCACCCAGGCTTCAGTATTCACCATCCCACCACATAATTTTGTGGGTGGTTTTGATTCAAATGACAGGTGCACAATCAAGTTAGGAAATGGTGCTTCCTCTCTTGCTCTAGATGCATGGAAGAAAATGAGTAGGAAGGAAACTATATTCATGCACATATTCAAGAAAAAGTTGTTCTAAACCAGTTCCCTTTTAAGATTGCTACAGGTAGCATTAAACAAATGATGGTCTGCACTGATGTAAGATCACTACAAAGGTTATGTTGGGACTTGGAGGTTGATTCTCTGCTCTTCCTGATATCCAGTTGATGGGATATTTCACTTCTACTGAAAGGCCACAGGCTTTGTGTCAATATAATAATGTAGGACTTGGTTCAGCCCTTGACTTCAAAGTCTTGGCCTGAACTGATTTTAGATTGTTTTAAGATAAACCTATTGTAAACCCAGCTTTTCCTAAGCAGTGGGGACATGAACTAAT
This sequence comes from Hylia prasina, assembly GCA_013397195.1. NCBI lineage: Eukaryota > Metazoa > Chordata > Aves > Passeriformes > Sylviidae > Hylia > Hylia prasina. The sequence continues at coordinate 206,353 of VYXD01008280.1, read as the reverse complement.
CAGTGCAACATCCCTATGGCCAGGGACTGATTTGTCCCCATTTGGTTGTTGTCTCTGTCACCAGAAACTTGTGACAAGCAGTCTATATCTCTTCCTAGACATGCAGCTAATTTCACATTAAGTTACTAGAATATCCCCTGAGACATACCTCATGTTCTCTGTTTAGCTTATCAGAATGCCAATATCTTAAATAGAGAAAAGCTGATCATACAAAGGACCTCATAGCCAAGGTCTGTTTTGGGTTATAGAAAACAACTACATTTCAATACTATTGTTCCTTCAACAAAAATTATTTCAAATAGAACATGCAGGGTATTTTCAGAAAGTTTTGTGTTTAACAGGCCAAAATTGAATATTTTATTTGAATTTTATGTTGAAATGTTTTTCTCTCCGTGTGTATAAAATTTGAGCTTTTTTTAAAAAGAAAAACATAATTTTCACTGGCATTGATATGTTCCTCTTGGATCAATTGGTTCACTGATAAGAGCAGTTTTAAAATAAGACTTCAGAGAAGAAGACTGGGAGAGACTTATATAATTACAAAAGAAATGCCAGAACAACTTCTTTAAAGACTGGAATATAAGGGTGGAAAGAACAGATGGTGGTCCTCAAATCTGTACCCCCGGCACAACCAGCATGTAGCTATCCTTAAATTAAGAGAAAAAAAAAAGTTTAAGAACTCATTAAAGATAAATATAGAAAATGAAATATCAAAGTATCAAAATAACTCAGATTTTAAAAAAAACCTCTGAAATTTGACTCTATAACTACTTTTTTCCCGTTTTCTAATTTCACAAACTGGATTTTATATGATTAAATCAATAATAATCTATAAAACTTCTGGTTCCTAGACCAGTGAGAAATGGAAAAAATGTTATTTAAATAACTATTAGGTAAAAATTAATGGAATTAGGTAATCAGTGAAATATTTTATTGTAATGCATTGAGGCAAATACATTACTGATATAATGGCATGTTATTTTTATCACAGACTACTATAAATGAAGGCAGAGGGCACAATTCAAACATTTTGAATTGTAACTTCATGTAATACTGGAGTACTTACAATACCTAATTCATCAATGCTCAAAAACAGATAAGGCAATAAAGTTCAAAAGCAGATAAGGCAATAAAGTTCAATAAATGGCAAATTTGATTAAAAGTAATTTTCAGCAAGGTTTCCGTTCTTTTTCCTGTCCCTTGAGGACTGTTGTTCCATTTTAAATTAAAATTGTATTATGCTATGTGGTTTTTACAGTGTTATTAGATTAATTAGCTGATCTTGTTTACCTAGGTTGACCTTTTATTTGGTTTTGGATTTAATATTAAGTTCTGTGGATAGACACTCCAATTATAATTTCAAAAGGAATATGCCTTTTCTTTTTAAGAGTAGTTCTTTACACTATATTTAATCTATGCCAATTGTATTTCTTAGTGAAGTTAAACATTTTTCTAATGAGTTATTTATAATGGTCTACAGCAGTGGTTACGAATGCAGTTGCCTCCCTAGTCAAGTGGAAAAGCAAATTGAAATTTTATAGTTCACATATATGAGATTCACAGTCTTTTAACATAGCTCCTTTCAGCAATTCAGAAAATTTTATTTTCTTCCCATCATTAAACAGTGTGCCATTGCTCAGTTGCTTTAGAGGCAATTAACTACCAAAATATTAAAGTTGTGTCATTGACACAGTATTTGTACCTCCACTGCTAATGTATTAAAATATACATCCTATTCCATGATAGTTGTAATCTTCATTTTCTCTTAAAATTTACATTTAATAAGAGTATAATTGCATTTTTTAATACATAAGAGGTAGACAGCCAATGACATAGGACTAAAGAGAAAGTAAGATGTTGTCTTGTGGATGGTATTCATCTCGTTGAGTAATAGGAGATGTGGAGACATAATTTTGATCACATTGAATTACATCTCTCATACTTGCCCAAAAGACTGTTACCTTTGGCTTTCCTGTGGACATTTGAAAATGAATTCTCTTTTGTTTATTTATTTTCACTATTTTGATAAGACTGAGAGAAGGATTTAAGTTATAGATAGTACCAGTAGGCAAGTTAGAATTTTAGTAAATATAAACTGGTGGACATAAAAGACCAACCAAAAAATTTACAGTGTATTTTGCTCATCATGTATGCTGCAGATTTTGTGGGGTTTTCTTCCTGTGAAAACAATTGGCTGCAAAAGCCTCCAAATCTAAACCTATTCAATTGCTATAGCAAACTCTGGAGATGGCCATTTAATTACAGTCTTGTGCAGTCAAATTTTAAATCCAATACCTTATTTGGAAGTCTGATCTTTGTGGAAGAAATTAGAAAATTAAGCATAAATTTTTCAGTAAAATAAAAGGTATATTGGAACTGTCTTTTTTCCACCTTTCATTGTCTGGGCATAATAAAATAGGAGTAATTCTGCCTAAAAGCTGTCACGAACAAATAGTTTGCAGTTTACCAGCAGTCCTACACTTCATTGAAGATCACTGAAATCAAAATTACTGAAAAGTCCTAAGACAACAAGAAAAAATGTAGTCTTCTCTCCCTCTGTTTTTGAAAACACAATTTTGAATACAGGAGGAAAAGAACTTGTAAACAATGTAAAATAGAAAAAAAAGGCACAAATAACCAGTCTTCCCTTTTTCCCCCTAGATTCCCAAGAAAAGCAAAAATAAATGCTGTTCATACAGCTCTTCATGATATGAACTCTTCATGTCAAAATAGCCAAAATATAATAGATAAAGAGGAAAAAAAAAAAGAGGCAAAATTGCAAAGAAGGTGAGAAGATGAAAGAAGCATCAACATAACTGCTTTGGTTCTCTTTGACTGTGTAGAGACCATATTGTAATATCCATTCCGATAACTTGCTGAGAACATGCTGTGACTGTGACTGTCATTACCCTGCAGCATATCACCAGATTAACAAGAAAGAAAATCCATCACTGATCTAGACATAGGATCAATATCTGGGAAATCTGACAGAAAAACATAGTATGGAACTCAGCTAATTTAATACAGAACGATTTCATCTGGGATTACAGTAACAGAGAAAACAACATCTCTCTTAAAATTTTATTGTGCTATTTTGTAAAATAGCTTTGAATGGCACAATCAGATGCTGGTTCTTACTATTATCAGCAGTAAGGTTCTGAGTTCACCTCTGAGGTTATAACAGCAAATTTATACTTTCAGTGAACAAATTGCAGCAACTAAAAATTCTTCTTGACCTTAAGTGAATATTCCAAAACGCTTCCAAAATACTCTGGATCATAAAATATTGCACAGCCTTGCCAAACGAGCTGGATATTAATAGTAGGTTATAGAATCACTGAATTGTTTAGAAAAGATTATCAAGTCCAACACTAAACCATGTCCCTAAGCACCATATCTACTTGTTTTTTATATGCCTCCAGGAATGGTAACTCGAACACTTTCTTGGGCAGCCTGTTCCAAGGGTTGGCAATCCTATAGATAAAAAAGTTTTTCCCACTGTCCAGTCTAAACCTCCCTTGGTGTAAGTTGAGGCTGCTTCTTGTCTTACACTACACTGAGGCTATTGATCCCACCACTTTTTGGGGAAGCAGTCCTAATTCCAATGTGACCATTTTCAGGTGCTTTGTGGTTTTTAGTACCTCAATCACTCTCGAGTCTTTCTTGCTACCTGGATCTCCACCCCTGACCTTCACTGAGAGAACAGGCTGAATACCCTTGCTCACACAAATTGGATTAATAGCAAGAAGTGGGAGATCCCCATGTAGCAACTACCTGGACAGCACTTGTTGCTTTTGGGTTTGTCATTTGGCATTTTTAGTTGGGTGGTTAAAATGTGTTTTTAGAGAGACAGAGGTATGGAAATCATGTTTATTATTTAATCATGCCTAAATTTCATTAAAGTTTTCTTTTAAGTTCTGCTTTATCAATTTGCCTGCTATTTGGTGGTTTTGTAGACTTTTATGCACAAATGAAGAGGACAAGTTCTAAAGTGGGTAAAGGCAACCCCATTTCCTCCTTATTTCACAAGAAATTTAGAACTTTGGAAAATACCTTCACAGAAGTTCAGTTAAATGTACTTTGGTGTGAAAAGTTAATTATTTTCATAAGAACCTGCTGAACACAGTAACGACAAAAGCTAATTTATTTTATATATTTTTTTATCTCAGAGAGGGCTTTTAGGTAATATTTTTTGCTTGTTTTCTGAAAGAACAACTAACAATAAAAGATTTGAACAGAGTAGTAACAGTTTGCTCTTTTATGAAATACCTTGTATTTGTTAGATTTGTTAACAGATTTTTTTTTCTCCCTTTTTAGCTAAGTACTCACACAAGACAGAAAATTAAGATAAGGAAGGACCATGTATAAATGCCATAATCCACAATCTTTGAGTTACTAATATGTGCAGCTTCTTTAAGTAGCAGCAAAACCCTCTCAAAAAGCCCAGCAAACTGAAATACTTGCTCACAAAATCAATTTTTTTTTTTGGTACATTAATCCTTGGGCTGAACAAACTAAAAAAGTATTTCTTAATGTTAAAAGTAAGAAGGAAATTAATAGAAAATCTCAATTAAAAGTAATAGTAATAGTAATACTAAATAATCCAGTGAAGTAGTTACCTGCTGTGTAATAAACACATCTGGTTTTTGTTGCCCATGCATTAATTCAGTGTGTATTTGGGGGTGCATTTATGCATAAATCAGCTCCTCATTTGGTTTTCAATGCTAAAAATTACTTTTAACACCTAATTAACTTTTCAAACACCATACACATGCCAGTACCTTGTTATGACTGGTCTAGTGGTTTGATTTATATCTGAACATCATTTGATATACTCAATGGTTTGTCACTGATATCTACATACAGCAGTGACTTTTTCAATGTATTATGTAATTATATACAACCATTAATTTAATTCACTTCACTCCTTTTATATCTTTAAATTTTGTTATTACAGAAAACAAACTTTGTCCTTTACATAAAGGAATTGATTTATAAATAACTACTTACATTCCCTGTAGTTACAATAGGCCATATTACCAATGAGTCAGAACAGGCACTTGAACTTAGTGTTTGTACAAAGTTTTTAGGAAGGTGAATATAAACTTTTCTGAAACAAGGTTATTTATCCATTTGTAAAATCCGCTTATGTCTTTCAGTACCTGCCAGTCTGGCTGTGGTGCAACGCACAGGTAGATGGAAAAACGTTGTTTTAAAGAGACATATCCAGTAGGTACTATTTAAATATCTAGGGTACACCACTACTGGTGAGAGAATTAATTGCTACAGACCCTTTTCCACAGCAACTAAAAACTGAAGTGTTGATATTACTTGCCTTTACTTTATTAAAACCCTTCTCACTCAATTTCTCTTCTTCCTGGCTTGCCTATTTTTACCTCATGTATTTCCAATTCAGCCTTTAAATGGTGAGTAATTTGGAAGCAATGAGAACTGGACAAAGTAAACATGGACGTAATGTGGGGATGAACAGACATTTAATGTGGCTGGATGTGCTACTGCATACCCACTTCTTCTGTAGTTCCCTCCTGCTCCAGCTATGAAAGTTCTTTTATAGCACTTAAATACTTATGAAAGAAAATAATAAAATGGAATTAAATTTCTTTTCTCACAAGGTGAATTTGCAAGATAAAAACAGTTCAGTAGCCTGCCATCCAATTTATTTATCTTCCAGAATAATTTCAGTGATCTTGCTCTTAAATTTTGCACATAAAAATTCTGTAAGCATAGTGATACTGAAGAAATTCCAGATGTTGTTTAATATTAATATTCAGTTCACCACTGACTGAATCTTTATGAATGTTCTTAAAATGCAAAGATATCTAGACCTTCAGCTGTATTATCCTCTCATTAAAACAATCATCAGGAAATTCTAAACTCCTGGTTAATGACTTTTTTCTCTTTGACTATTAATATAAAAATGTTACCATTTTTCCCCTTTTATATGTCATGAGGGGAAGAGTGAACTGACTTTCCCTTTCAATGAAAAGAAAAAGTGATTTTTAAAAACAGAAGAAAAAAACCCCTGCTTTTAACTTCCTTTAGGGGGTACCGCAACCTTATTTTTACTGTCATTTCCTGAAGGCCTTCAGCAATTTTCCACAAAGGCATTTTAGAAAAGTAGCAAAAGGTAGTCTTGTCTGCTTTTGTCAAATTTATGACTTCACTTGTTGTTTGATTTCTTTTTTAACCTTTTGCATTATGGCTTTTGTTTTAGCTTGTGACAAGGCAGAGAGTGGAAGAAGAGATAAGAGGTTGAGTTGCAACTCTTCTGAGCATTGTGAGACTTAAGTTCAATGCATGAGGGTGTTATTAAGAGTACATTTGGATTGACTAATGCTTTTATCTGTAGTATGCCAAAAGAATTCAGCAGGAAGTTAAGTAAAACTGGTGATTTTTTACTCACTGTTTTCAGGTGGGAAATAAAGCACAAGACAAATTGGGATTGTTAATTTACCTGACCCTAACAGAAACATAGAAACCAAAATAGGGATTATGAACAGAACACAGAATGTTTCACTACATTTAGTTTTTTATTTTTAGGTGATAACATGAGAGAATGCTAGAAATATTATTTCAGTTTCTTTTTAATAAGACTGTAATAAAAAAATTACTACTATTCTTCACAGAGATATCCATTCAACAAATAATTTATGCTCATTAAGTTTCCCTTAAGGAGAATAAGACTTAAATTTGAACTCCCTCCCACATCCCTTTTCAGTCAGGGATACAAAGATAATTTCTAATGAAAGTACTGACAGGTGTTATTTCTTTATTTTTGCATTGTCTGTAGCAGAATAATAAGTGACTCCATTACCTTGAATATTGTACCACATTATTAAAGTTGTAATATCCTTGTGAATTGTAAATCTAATTATTGAATTGGACTTTCAAGTACTGCTTATGTCTGAGAAATCAGATAGGAGTCAACAAGGTAGGATAAGACTCAGTACTCCTTGTGACTAGATTTAAATTGAGACTAAACAGAATACCTTAAATCAGAGATTTGAACCTTATACATAGTCTTCAGTGAACTGAGTTTCAGCATATTTTAATAATACTTCTTGAATTGATTACAGATAGCTAAAAAGTTGCTTTTTTTAGTCTCCAAATTCAACTAAATGCACATGTAAAATTATTTGTTACCTCCTTCAGCATAGCAGACAATAAACTTCAGTTGTATGAATTGATTTCTCCTATTTGTAGTATATCTCTTGTTTCTTTCCAAAATAAAAGAATTCATTAGATAATTTTAAATTGTAAAACTTTTAAACCTTTCTTTTATCATTATGTTCTGTAGGTTTTTGTGATAACATTATTTTTTGGCTCAGGTAAGTATAAAATATGAACCTTTCAACAGACATGTTCAGAATACAATTTAATAGGCAAATTTATCAAGAAGAAATAGAATCACACATACAAGAATCAGAGCTCCATTCAACCTGGCCTTGAACACCTCCAGGGACGGGGCATCCACAACTTCTCTGGGCAACCTGTTCCAGGGACTAACCATCCTCGCAGTATTTTTTTTTTTTTTTTCTTAATATCTAGTCTAAAACTACTCTCTTTAATTTCAACCCATTCATCCTTATCCTGCCACTTCATGCTCTTGTAAATAGCATGAAGTCATCTTGCTCTACCTTTCCTGTAAGTTTCCTTCAGGTACTGGAAAGTTGCAATTAGGTCACTGTTGCAGGCTGTTCATCACTATAGGAGGGTTTCTCTATTCTGCCTATCAGGTGGTGTGATAGCTCAGGGTATCTTTCCCCTCACACCAATTTGCTAATTATGTGAAATACCTCAAGCCGGACACGTCTGCTAGTGAGTTATTTCTTCCCACGAGTTGCACTTCCAGCCTGTTTCAGGAGGACAGAATCTTCTAGAAGGTGTAGAAATTGTTCAGTTTGCCTTAACAGAGTATGACAATATAAGCTGGCGATAAGTAATTTCTGTGAGAAAGAATTTCAAGACAGAAAGAGACTGAAGAAAAAATGGCGGAAGACTGTTAAAAAAGAATCTCCTAGTTAATGTCTTGAGTTAGCCATAGTGTGTACTGTAACTAATCCCTTTTTCCTAAGACTGATAATACTATCTTACGTAGTTTTCAGTATGGAAAACAAACAAATCAAAACCAAAGCAAGACCAAGGGGAATAAAAACACAAGGGGAAAAACTCAACAACCAAAGAGGAAGCATCTTAAGAAGCAAGGGTTACAATTAAGATATTCTTGTTTGTAGCTGAATAATTATCCAAAAAACTTCATACATACATATACCCATTCTCTTTCTGGATCTATGGGGTTTCTACAGCAGAACAATGCATAAGATGCTTTAATTTGTATCTATACAAAATAGGTCATGACCCATTCTGATTCCTCAATGATAGAAAGAGCGCAAAAGAGCTTTAACTTTCTGTCAGATCTGCAAGTGTCTTAATAGCCTATGAAAAGTAAAAGCTTAATTAACACGCAGTAATTGCAAGGCTTTGAGACTATTTACAATCCTTGATAAATTCCATCTGCTGGAAATACTTGTTTTTTTGTTTTTTGTTTTTTTGTTTTGCTAACCCTATGCCACAGGTCTCTTCTGCATCACAGACAGAAATCATGGGTTGTTGCTGTGTACTGTCAAAGCTTTAGCAACGTGTTCACCTGAGACTACTATGGGGGATCACTAGCTATGAAAAATTAGAACAATGTAGTTTATTTATCACAACTTGCTCTGAATCATTGGTATAGCAAACAAAATTAATAATAAGGTGTGTATTGAAACTTTGGGGTTTGAATTTTATAAATTTTTTTAGAAGCTCTCCAAAGAATCAAATTCCTTATTATCACACATTGAAAATTATGGCCATGTGGCATGCCAGATAAAAAGCGGTAAAACACTTCCTTTGCCAGTGATCAGGACAACGGCTACAATATGATTTGATTTTTGTCGTTGCTGTTTTGTTCAACATTAGCTTAAACTTCATGGTAGTAGGTAGTGAACAGAGTAAACACTGAATTATACAGGCGCGTTAAATAGGAGCTGTTAGGCAGTAGGTTTGAACAGATGCTATTTTTGCAATTCACTGTGGCAGATACAGGTGTGGAAAGGGTAGTGGCAAATAACAGATATTCATTTTGTGTAACTACGAGATATATGCTATGTTCCACTTCTGCCCTATCCTGTCAACTTGCTACAGTAATTTGCATTCCTGACTACATTTTGTGCTAAAAATAGCAAGTCCCAGGACAGACAAAGCCTGTAGAGAGACTTGACAATTGGTTAGATCTGATTATTACATTAAAATGTTAAAATTCACCTCATTACACAGAGTACTTGCCTCAATTATTTATCCCATTAACCTGAGGCTAAAGATGCTGCATATGATACCAACTTTTCTAGAGGCAAATCTCAATGGATCTTTGTCAAGGTTAAAGGCTTGTTGCAGTATAGACTGAACAAATGCCACTGTTATCAAAGCCTGACACATTTTTTCCCTTTTTAAAAATTAAATTTAAGCTTCTACTGTTTAGAGGCAATGTCCCCACAATGTGTTTTGTTATAATTTCAAGTATTTTTAAGTGCTCATATTATGAAGTCACCATAGAGGACAATTTAGACAGTGGAGCTGGAAAATCGGTGACACTGTTCTAAGGGTTTGTGGTGGAGTGCTGATGTTCTTATTTTGTCAGAATTCTGTTTGCCTGCTCATGTGAGAAGTTTGACTCAGGATTCACACACCTCATTATGTCTTTTTTCCATTTTCCAATCTTACTTTCACCATCCTAGAACTTATGTTTCCTTGCAACTGTATTCTACCAGATAAACATACTACTCCAAAGACTTTCCTCACAGGTGTCAGTTTTGTTACGTTTGCTTCCTCCAATTTTGGTCTTTCTGGTATACCTGGGGAACAGCAGCTTGATATTTTATTACTGACAAGGTTGCCAAGAATTGTTGGCCTTGCATGGCTCTGCTTCCTGAAGCCCCTCTCCAGTTTTCTATGAATTTGAAGCCTTTCTCCCTTAAAAGCTTCCCTCTTCTTGCCCTGTCAATCTATATCTAATAATGTTGTCTGTAATTTTAGTCAGTTTATCATGCCATGTTCATCACTGCCAGTAGTTTCCCATGCCTTATTTACCCCAAGTCAGGGCCTAGTCACTTCATAAATCATTCCCCTGCAGTGCTGTTAAACCCTAAATTAAAATTCCACTGAATAGAAGTGTACCGAGCCACTTTCGTGATCAAAATTCACTTAAATTTAGAAAACAATATAAAAATGATAAACACCTTTTGCCTATTGGTTTAAATGCCATGAGACACTGAGAAAAATTCTACATAAATTTAAAACAGTGTGCATCAGCTTCTTTCAAAATAGCAGATAAGCAGACAGAAGGAGAAGAGGAAAGAGAAGAGGAAAGAGAAGAAATGGAAGAAAGCAGAAGATAACCAGAAAATTAAGAAATGTAATAAGACATAAGAAAGATGGGAATGAGAATGTTTCTGCTCAAAAGTTAGGAGACACACTTCCTAGTTTGTCACTAGTTCTATAATAAATCATATTAGACCACTTTTTTGCCTGCAAGTGACAAATCAAGGTTCTTCTGTGCAATTAAGAATTTCTTCCATGGCTCTCTTGTCTTATTAAATAATTCAAGTTCCTTTATTTAACAAGGCTTTTCTTGTGGCAAAGTATAGAAATCATTCCAAAAGGTGGTGGCCTGATTAAATTATCCTCTGCTAATTTGTCTGTAATAAGGACAGAAAGTGTCTGTCAGGCTATGGTGGCCAAAGGCTGATCCCCACACCCCGGGATGGGGGAGCCCTGGCAGCCCCACAAGGCACTGGACTGGCCCCTTCCCACTGCCATGGGAGCCCCAGGGGAGCCTCAAGCCTGGGCCAGACCCATGAGGAGGAGGGAAGTCTCCTTGGTGTGGGAATGGGGGACAGAAAGGGCTGTTGGTGTAAGCTGGAACCAAGCAGTCCTTGTGCACATGCTGCGCCTGTGCTGCGCTGGTCCTGTCTCCTCTAACTAAACTCTGTTTGTGGCAGCTTTCCTGGGTGAGAGGCAGGATATCAAATAGACATAAGGAAAGGGGAACGATTTTACTTCCAAGTTGGACGTAATCAATCTGTTCAGATATTCCAAAATAATGAACTTACTTTTTTTCCAAAGCTGTAAGCATTTGCTTTAAATGAGAATATAGAATATTACCTTTGTATTATAATAACCGTAACACTGTCTTATATACTGCCTTCTTTATTCATGTTCTAACAGCTTATAAATACAATAAAATGGATTTTGAATGTATTTGAGAAATAAAAATCACTATTAAAGGATTACAAATAAACAATACAAATCCTTTTAAAGAATGTTGAAGTTTCATCTGAGAGTAAATGCTAAACTATTTTATGAACTTAAAATATTTTCTTGCCCATTTCTGTTTTAATTATTGAAAAATTGAATCCATTGATCTTGCATTTTCCAACTCATGTGAAGTAGTTTCTTAGTAATAAAATGGAGCCCATAGAGTCCATTTTGAAAGTAAAAGACATTTTCTTAATTTTGAATATAAAATGAGATGATTTATAATATTTATTCACAGGACATAAGAGACTGATCCAAAAGCTGTTGAAGGCATATGACTGTTATCAGTTGATTTCAGCAGGTTTTCAATCAAGTCTTCAACAAGAAATGATTATAGTGTCTGACTGAAATATGAGTCAGGCACCCCTCAAAGATTTATTACAGCATTTGAATAAGACTTGAAAACTTAAAAAAAACTAAGTAGAGGCTTATTCTATAAAAATAAAATTTGGTACTGAATTCAAAAAGCATCGAAAAATGTCTGAATCGCATAAGTATTTCCTAGATCTAAGAAACAAACTGTTTACAAGATAAATGTTGGAAATATCATGGTGAGGTTCATCTCTGTGTTCGGACACATAAATGTGAACGTGTAGACACACAGGTTCATGTGTGGTGGGTGACCCTGTTATAGTGAGCAGAGAAATTGTCACTGCTGTTAGTAAGGTGGAAACCACTGTCCTAAACATAATCACATGTCTGGCCTCCTTCTGCTCCTGCAGAAGAGCTTGGGTGTCCTGTGGGTCGTGTATTACATCTTAGTGCTCACTTCATCTATCACTCTTCTAGCATTAACTGTGAGGAATGCGCATAATCTTTATTATAAGATAAAGGCAACACATTTCTACATTGCAAAAGTTTCACTTAGGTTAATGCTATAATGAGTAAAAATTCTGGCTGTCAATCAAGGCTTGAATAAAACAATCATTAAACGGCAAAAACCATTGTTTCTTTTAGGTGCATATGGTTCATTGCACCAAAGATAAAACTGCAGTGAAAAAATATGATAATCAAGATACTTGTCCAGACAATTGTGCATAAAGTAGATGTGAAAGGGTTTAATTAAATGTCTAAGTTTTTCTGACAAAAGCACTCAGGAAACAATGTATTATGTTCCTGAAAGGGAAAATAAGACTCATGGAGAAATTTTCATGTACTAAAATTCAGGTAGAGTTCTTTTTTTCAGATCTGTATTTATTATTCCAGATAGACACTCTACTAAAACTGGAGAGATGCTGAAGCTGGAAGTTCATTAATATGTGATCTGAATACAAACTGCCATTCTTAAATAAGCGTTTGATTCTGTCTGCGTACTGATACTCTCTGGGAACAGATACAGCTGATGAACTTATCTTGCAATGTAGGGTGATTGTGCCATTGCACTTAATGAAGCTGGCTGAAAAAGTATTACTTTTCATATTGAAAAACCTAATACTTACAAAATAAAGAGGTCCAGGCTCCCGGAGGTTTCTGTAGAATAGCACACTTCAGCTAAAAATCTGACAAATGAAAGGGGTGTCTCTAAAATTTAGAGAATCCATTAATTTGTAAGTTGTAATTTACACAGATCATATAACTGGAAGCAATAGAATTTCAAAATTGATATCTTTTATACTTCTAAGAATTATGAGTCAGATACTGTATTTTAAAAATGGAAAAAAGTTCAGAGTTTTACTAAAAAATCTGGGCTGAATATTTTATTTTATTTTAATTGCTGGCAGGTAGTATATTCTAGCAAGACACTATAGCAAAATGTTATTAATTTTAAGCTTGGCTATCAAAATCTTTAATCTTACTCTATCACTTGGCTTGACACAAATTCTGAACACATTTATAATTTTTCTTGTGTATTTGAACCAAATTCATCTGCTTGCATATTAAAGACAGGAACAGAGCTAAAATGCTTTAGTCTGTCACTTCTGAGTTGTCAAAGGTTTTGGTCATTCATCTGTTTTTTGGATGATTTTTTTTCAAGATATTTCAATTAATATCTTTCTGTTCTTCCAGCTTCTGTCCCACTAGCATTAATTTAACATGGTTCTTGATAGCCTCACTTTAGGTCCTAATACAAAATGGCTTTCATGTTGTGGCACCAATAAACACACCTCTACAGTGCAAAATTAACTAGAAAGCTCTCTTAAGTCCTCCTACTTTTTTGACCAAAACAAGTATTTCCAGACTCACCTTTCACTTGAAATGGTTTTGATAAAATTTAAAAATAATCAAACATAAACAACATGGGAACAGGACTTAGAGGAAGAAAAAAAAAAATAGTCTGTGTGCTATTCTAATGTTAACATCAGAACTAAGGAAGAGAAGAATATGAGGGATAAAAATGTCTGTGGCTCCAGCCAAGCTCTTCTGTTGCATACATCCTGTGTTACAAAATTCACCTTAGGCCCTTGGGCTAGGTTGTATAGCTGGGATCCACATGATACAAATACATAAACACAGGCTGGACAGAGAAAAGAATGAGAGCAGCCCTGAGGAGATTGTGGGTGTGTTGGTTGATAAGAAGCTCAACATGACTCAACAATGCACACTTTGCAGTCCAGAAAGCCAACTGTGTCCTGGGCTGCCCCAAAAGCAGCGTGGGCAGCTGATCAAGGGAAATGATTCTGCCCCTTTATTCCACTCTGGTGAGACTTCACTGTCAGAGACTGAAATATTGCACTTTATGAGTTAAATGTTTTCATGAAAAACTTTTACTTGTTATAGCAGAACTATATTACAGAAGCTGAACAGGAGATGACACCCTGTCTGAGGCCCCACATGATAAGATGAAGTAACAACTCAGGGCAGGGGACATTCATAAAGCACAAGCTTAACACCTTCAGCACGGAAACCACAGCCCCACGGCTGTCAGCTGCCAGGCTCACACAGACCCTCACACCAAAGGGTGGGGAGTGAGAAGCTTTGGGGGTGTGTTGGAAACCCTCTGGTCAGAGGTGTCATGACCACCCACCCTCCGCTGTGCAGAGGAGCCCAGCTGAGGGCCCTTCACCCAGGGAAAAAAACGCGTCTGTGTGAAGGACAGCAGAGGGGCGTCATGGCCCATCAAAGGTCTCCCAAAGGGGTCCCTGACCCTACACCAGAAGTGATGCAACAGATCCACAGTGTTGCAAGGGGCAGTTTCAAACTGGACCCCTGCAAGGGTGCTCCCACCTGACCCAAAACATATGTTAATCCAGTGAATTCTCTACTCTTCGTCGTGGCATGGGGTGGCGGCAGCAATGGGGCACACTCACCACCAGAAGACCAGATGGAGGGGAGCAACAAGACACTGTTGGGACCCCAGAGTGGTGATTTGCTTCCACCTAACCCCTGTCACTGTCTCCCTGTTCCCCGATCCCCCACGCATTTTTTTGGTTCTTCCATTTCTTCCTTCCTTTATTTTCTTTTCTTTCTCTTTGCCTCTTTTACTATTAAATAAAATATATCAATATTTTTTGTGGCACTAACATCTAACCTTATTTGGTTTTCATCACATTTTTTGGGTATATTTTGAACTTCCAAAGTTCTTTCCATTTTATAGAGAGAGACTTGGCTTTCTGTGCTCTTCTGGGTTTAAACTGGGTTGTAACACTCTAAGGTCCTCAGCATGAGACAGACACTNTAACCCCTGTCACTGTCTCCCTGTTCCCCGATCCCCCACGCATTTTTTTGGTTCTTCCATTTCTTCCTTCCTTTATTTTCTTTTCTTTCTCTTTGCCTCTTTTACTATTAAATAAAATATATCAATATTTTTTGTGGCACTAACATCTAACCTTATTTGGTTTTCATCACATTTTTTGGGTATATTTTGAACTTCCAAAGTTCTTTCCATTTTATAGAGAGAGACTTGGCTTTCTGTGCTCTTCTGGGTTTAAACTGGGTTGTAACACTCTAAGGTCCTCAGCATGAGACAGACACTGACCTGCTGGAATGAGTCCAGAGGAGATCATGAAGATGATCAGAGGGCCAGAGCATCTCTCTTATGAAGACAGACAGAAAAATGAGGTTGTTCAGCTTGAAAAAGAGAAGACTTCAGAGACACCCTTTTGTGGCCTTTCAGTACCTGAAGG
>VYXD01008280.1:135874-190037 GCA_013397195.1 Hylia prasina | reverse complement strand
ATTCACTACTTTTTTTTTTTTTTACCTCTTTGAAGTTATCTAATAAAATTAAGACACGGTACAAAGGTTTGCTTTATTTGATTTATTATTGATTTATTATTTGCTTTCAGAAAGCATTTAAATTACTGTCAACATTTCTTTTTCTTTAATTTCTTGGCTTTCTAGCACTTGCTTTGAGGATTAGTTTAGCTTTCCTGTAATTTTAGATGCTTTTAGTTACCACTAACCCTACCATGTTGCTTAATTTTTTCTTATCAAGAAGGGTTTATAGGTTTACGTGTTAAAAAAAAAAAATAGGTTTACATGTAAAACAAAAGTTTTCTACAGTACATATTTAGTCATATTTGTCTGGTTTTCATGATCTTAGTAGCATCAGAAAAGCAAGAAAACAGTGGCAACAATTTGGCTGGATACCATCTATCATAAGAAATTCGATAAAAAGCTAACCATTTTGACCATTAAGTCTAACATACAGACAGAATACAGTCAAAACCAGAAAAAATTATCCATCAAAAGACCAGTTATGATGACGTCATCCTCACACAGAAAAGAATTTATCAATACTTTCACTATTCAACTTTTGAGATTTTAACATTTGTGACTGCTGAGATATTTTAAGCTCATCCATTTTCTCCTCCAACATAGAGAGGTCCATAAGTAACTTTGACTAAATTTGCATAATTCTCTCTGCATTATTTTGTTTAAAAAATTGAATTAATAAGATATTTTATTTTCATATTAATTTCATGAAGCTGTGCTGTGAAAATGATTTTAATCTAAATTGTGACTTGAAATACTCAAGAATCAAGTGCAACTTTTGTTTTCCACTAAATTGTGCTTGGTGCCTTAGTATCTATTTGCTATTTACTTTTAAGACATAATGATGAGGCAGCAATCACTGAATTCTTGTTTAATTTCACTTGCAAATTCTTTGTAGTTTGACATGGAAAGAGAAATGTATTTCTAGTTCTTGAAGTCATTAGTAGATTTCAACAGCTAGGCTATGGTATGCATATGGTAATCCATTAAATTATTATCATTATTTTAAAATGAGTTTCAGACAAATACTAAAACAGTTTAAAAAGGCAAAAGAAGTCAAAAGGCTTTATCAGGCTGTTTTACTTCTTGGAGTTAATTTCTAATTGCTAGTCTTTTTAAACAAAAGTGCATAGAAGTGCACTTTTTTCTGATGAAGTATTTCTTATTTTATGCACTTATTTGTTTGATGTTGTCCACTTAGAAGTTGCTCTCTGCTATAAATTCTTTATAACATATAAACTTTTAAAAAGGGTAAATGTGTACAGGCTGAGTATTTTGACATTCCCCTTACACATTATGAGAGCTCTGGGCAGAGAACTATAGAAGGTGCTAATAAATCAGAAAACAGACATTGAGAAGGTCACAAAAGAACATTTTACAATTGTGATTGCTAAAATATATGAGGCATTAAAATTTGAATTCTACATTTGTAGGACAGTGTCTGCAATGAGAACAGAAAATACTTTGAGCCTAATTTATTCTCCTGACAATTTAAATATTACTGTTACCCTGTTGTTATCTTGTACTTCTTCAATTCCATAAATAAGGAAGGTCATAAAGATAGTGAAAGTGCATTATGGAATTTAAACTTCTGACATTTTCCAAATAGGCAAACTAAGAGAACATGTGGATAACATGATATGGCTTTCTCTGAAGGAAAGGATTTGGAGTAATAGTTAAACCATCCATTTTAGCGAGGTTTTTGCTTCTCTGTTCATTTCAGATCATGTCACCAAAACATGTCATTCATTTAGCATTTGATAATTAATATTAAAAAAAACCTCATAATTTTTCTCTGATGGCCCTCTTTATATGCTGAGGCCAGAACTCTGAGTTAGTTTTGCTGCTGCTGTAATAAAGGACATATGTTGCTTACTCAGGCTTTAAAGTATTTTAAACTGGGATGTTAAGTCTCAGTTTATAAATCTTCAATGAACTGGGATTAGATCCCAATATCAATAGTTGGAAAATTGGTTGTCCCATCTAATATGTTGCTTTGTTTCTGAGACAATTTTGTTAATTGAGTTGATATAATTGAATATCTATAAACCTGAAGAAATTTTTAAGTGACATCCCTTAGCAACATCATGGATTCATGCATTAACGCAATGCACCTAAATAAAGTGATACAAATTACAGTCCCTATATATCAGACATTACAGAACATTTTTTTTCATATTATACAAGTTCAGCAACAATTGTTTCGCCAGGATCTGATCTTGTCCGTCACCACTGTTCTTGGATTTACATCTCAATAAGTACAGTCTGTTTCTGAACAGGATGGTTATGCTCCCAACTAATGAGATGTGTATGCAGAGAGCAAGACAGGATCTCCTCTGCAGAAGTTGCTGTGTTCTTATCACTGTTATTGTGGAGATAGATAATTTTGAGAAAAATAGAAATCAACCATAGTGTTGTGTATAGTTAAGCAGAATTGTTGTTCCTCTCTAAGCCAAGTTATTTATAGCTCACTGAAAATGTTGACACACAAACAAAATCTTCTTTGTAATGACATTTTAACTGCTCTCTGAAAAGTAAACTCTCTGAAACATTTACATGACTCAGTTATCTTTAGCAAAGTTCTCATCTAGTCTGAATTGGAATCATTCTACATATTTCCTTTCTGATTTTTCTCTTACTGTTGTGGTGGCTGTTTTAAAAACATTCATGAATTCAATTTCTAAATTTGTCAGGGTGAATGAACAGCAAATTTGTAGCAGGAGCTACTCTGCAACAAAAGGATGAATTTCCTCATTAATATTAAAATTATATTAATTGTCTTCATATACTTGTTTTCCAAATCCAAATTTCTGAGGAGCATGGATCACTGTAACTGTAACATTGGTACCAATTAATTAATTCCAAGAATACCTGAGCCTAGGTCTCAATACATTTGACATGTGAGGGTTTGGTTTTTTTTGTTATTTAGGATGCTAGTTAGTATAAAACTACGTGTTTCATTCTCTTTGCACTTGGATTCCAGTCCTACAAAAATTTACATGAAGGAAAAAGCTTAAGCGCATCAGTTTACAGCTTCCCTTACACCATCTAGTTTTCAGTGTCAGAGCTATAAATTCACTATTTTAAAAAAATATTAAAAACCATACTCTAATACTCTTTCACCATTTATTTAGCATTTACTACCTTCAATATTTTTTCGTATTTGTTTCAGAAAGAAAAGTTTGTTCTTTGTATAATAAACTTTAGGTCTGCTTTTCTTTTTCTTTTTTTTTTCTTTTTTTTTTTAATATTGGCTTTTGTAGACAAATGTCTTTGCATTTTCAAAACGGTTGGTCTTATCTTCACTCAACTCAAAACTTTGATTTTGTACATAAAATTCTCTTTGGGATAAAGCCAACCAAAACACTATCAGTGATGTGATAGAATTTTAAAATACAATTGTATTTTAGAATACAATTGCTCAGTGTAAATGTATTCTAAGCTATTATTTGGGGACAGCTTAAAGTCTGTGTTTCATTGCCCAGAGGGCAGGGATAGAGCAAAATCCAATCAAACACCTGGGAAACTCTGTTCTTCAGGAGATCTGAGTGATAGAGTTTGGATTCACAGTAAATCCATCTTTGACATAAATATCCAGGCTGGATTTCAATTACAGTGATTTTGCAATCCCATTTGCAAAATTTTTCCTTTGAGTTCTTTTTTTTACTCCTTTGCAAATGTAATTTGAGGTAGAAGAGTTTCAAGTGACTGATGACTATCAAATTGTCCTTGCTAATAATACAGCTTTGAAAAATTTTAAATTTTGGATCCTCATGTCAAGATGTCATAATGAATTGGAACATTATGTTTATATGATTGTATTACTTTTCTACTAAAAAGCTATTTTTTTTCCTGTCCCATCTGTAAACCACTGTTCCAAAACATTGCTTTTAAAATCTGAGAGATAAAAACAAATACTGATATGTTTCTTAAAAAGTTCCTGAATTATTCATATCTCATTTTCCTATAAAATCTGAATCACTTACAGACACCCAGTAAGTGATTGGGGTCAAGAATTTTATGGGTAGTCATTTGAGCTGACATCAGGAGTTTGACTGAGCAGCATTACTTGTGCATAATAGGGTTATTTAACATGCATTTCAATAAAATCCTCCATGCAATATATATGATACTCACAGGAAACCTTAAGAACAGAACATAGATACTGGTGTTGTAATTTCTTTGATATGCCAGTGTAAGTAATATGGTCGCCCAGATAAGTTTTTTGAATTATCTGTCACTTTTTTGTCTTTGCTTCATGCCGTTGTTGGTAGGTCTGTTAGGAAATTGCATTCTGAAAGTTTAGGCTGATGGTTTCAAAATGCAGTACCTTGTCAAGTATTCATCAAACAGCATATTTATAAGACTTTGTTACTACTTCTTTAATGGACAACAAGCAAAGCAAGAAATAATACAAAAGATGATATAAAAGTGATTCTTACTTTTGTGAAAATGGGTGTTTTTAATTCAATTATTGAAACAAAAATGAAGTTGCAGGAATGCTCAATGCTTTTCTTTTTCCTGTGGAGTTCTCTCAAGATTTTCTATTTTCTTATGAGATCGAACGGAGGATAATCATCCTTCTTCTTAACTACAGATTTCATGTACTGAATCAAATTAAAGAAGTGCAAAGTCTTAAGACAAGTACATAATTGCTCGTGAGAGATTCATGTAGGAGGGTTTCCTAGTGAGCTATACCATCTATCTGCCTGTCATTATAATTTGCACCTTGTTTCATATTTGATCATAAGCTCTCAGGGAGAAAAACATATTTTCAAAATATATGCATACAATATGAAGCAAAGCAATCTGTTGGTATGATGAAACACTGGACTTCATTAAATATTTCCACAGATGGTTAACTTTTTAAAAATTAGATTTCCTAACATAATACAAAGCAACACAGCTAAACAAAAAAGCAAACAAAACTGTTGATTGAAATAGGTAAGTTTTTCTATTGCATTAAAGAATACAGTTGTTTTGGAAGCAAATGTATTTGGAGCCTTTTTATACTACTTATATATATTGCATATGTTTATAATAAAGCATGGGTTTGCTTAAATGCTTTTCTGTCAGACAGCTTATTAAGCTTCCCTACGACCTGGCCTACAAACAGATTGATGTTTATGTCTCAATAGTCTCATCGCTGTCAGATTGTAGGAAGGATCAGAAAATCACTTCCTTGTGGTATAGTTATAGGAAAAAAATACAGGACAAAAAGGAATTGTATCATTTTTACAGCTGTAAGAATGTATGTTTTGCAGTCCTTGTCAGTATGACTCTCTTTGCTTTTGTCTTTCTAGATACGAAAGTCTATCTTTCTTTCTATTTCCATTTTTTCTTTTCTTTTGTACAACGTTATTTTCAGAGCACAGAAATCATAAAAAAATAATGAAGTGAGACCTCAAAGGATGGCAGTTTTATGTGTTGTGAGGAGGACAGATTGTTCATTAGCTTCATATTCAATACTATTCTTCCTTTTCTTTCAAAGCATACCCATGATGCTCATAGCAATCAGCGCTGGAATGAACTTCACTCTCCTGCTCCCATGTTGAGACAAGCTCTGCATAGAAAGATGTGTACTTTCCTTTTTATCTCTTGATCTCCTATGCTATTTAAATTACTTGAAAGATTAGTTGATGCTTATTCTACAGTGTGATAATAGCATTAGTGGCAGTTTTAGGTGATGACTAAATAAAATTTTGTAAAATTAACAGTGCTTCATAAGAAGAGGATATTGGGCAGAAAGAAAAAGCTATTTATAGTCACCTTGAACCTCATTTCTATATATTTTTTCAACCAAATGCCTTTGCAATTAAGAGGTTCATTATTTTCACTAAATTCTAGCTCCAGTACTAATCAACTTTTTTTTTTTATGAGATGCATATTTGACCATTTCTCTATCAGCAGTTTGATACTATCATGGTTAAACGAGTTCTTACTGAATGAGGTTGTCATCATGTGCTTATGCAATTCTCTCCTCATGACTGAAATCTTTTTCAGAGAAGACGCTGCAAACTTGATATTCACTCTTGGTTCCTAACAGCTTCTAGAATTCCAATCTGACACAGCCCACAAAGAGCATCAAGCTTGGAATTCTGAATAAGCATAATGAAACAGAGTTTCAAAATGCTGCTTGGAAAAATACATCTCTTAATTGTGAAATATCTAAAGGTAGATTTTTAGTAGTAGTGCTGTTATAATCAGACTGAATTGGAAAGGAAGATCCTCTGAAAATATATTTTTTTTGTATGAAATCTATGAAGTGTTTGCAGATTTGACTTAAAGTGAGATATTTTGAACACTTGAAAATTGTTACCTAAAGTTCACTCCCATTAAGCTTAAACAGAAGTTTAGCATTTCTTTTAGGCAGTGAGCCAACAGATCTGTTCCCTTAATGTCTCCAACAGTCCTTATTTAACTATACTAACAATGAGATGAAAAAGGAAAAAAACCCAAAATATTCCTCCCCTCTCTAATCATAAGAAGAAAGCCCTGACAATCACAGAAAGTTTATTCAGTTGCAAATTTGCTTCAGTATTAAAGACATTACCTAAATAACCAAAAATTTCCCGTCTCACCACCTTAGAAAGACTCTGAGTGACCAAAGGTTTCATTTCAAAATTTGTTATGTCCTAAGTATTTGTGAGAAAAACAAAAATGCCAGCAGTGGTAATGTCAAATGCCTGTCCTCAGACTTGTAAGATGCACTGTAATGAAATAGTTCTCTAAAACATCTTTGTATTCCTGTGTATTAAGATCACTTTTACCAGGATCTGGTCGTTGGCTAGAGTAATATGGAAGTGATGAACAACAGAGCAGGAAAGCTGAATGTTAGTCAAAGTAGGAAACACATCTTGTTGAATATGCATACTTACATCAGAGATGTTTCTGCTAGGATATTTTTCTGAAAAATGAAGAAAATAGAGTACTTTGAAAGCTTCCTTCATCCTACCCTGACATAGATGTCTAAAACAGGTCAGATTAATACCTGGCATGTGTTGAGCATAAACATAAATTTTTAGACACTGAGGATATTCCTCAAACACAGAAATAAAGAAACAAAAAAGACCATGAAGCAGGTTGAGATAATGGTATATTTTACTCTCATCTTGCTAGCATGAGTCCTGCTTTACTATACCCTACTTTGATCCCTCAACAGGTATGATCTTGGTATTTTGAGGGAGCTTTCCCAAGCAGTCTCAGGTTTGATTTTGGTTATGTCTGTTTGGTATGTTATGTCTGTTTAGATTCTATTTATAAATCACTTTATGTTTGCTGGTCTTCCATTCCCCATTCATTGTTTCTCTTTTGTTAGTGAGTGAACTGCAGTTGTACTAAATGTTAATAGCTGTGTATTTCCCTTTTCTTTCTTTGCCTCAGTGAAAACTGAGAACAAATGTAACACATTCTTCCAATGGCATTGGGGAGGACAGGAGCTGAACAAGATACCATGAAATACTCTCTTTGGAATAGATTGGAGCTCTGAAATCAATATATTTTATGAAGCAATAATACTGAAAAGAATTCCCTCTACAACTAAGCTCAGGCTTCTTTCAAGTCTGAAAAAGTGGTCCTTTTTTTCATATGAAATGTTATATTTCTGTATCAAAACATTCTCTTGAGAACAGAACATGTGCAGGGTAACAAGGATCTATGAAGCAAAATGAGGTTTTCACTGCAAAACAAAAGTTCATTTCAATTTCTTGAGGAAATAGAGTGAAAAGAACATCAGCCATTTGTCACCATAGTAATTTCAGGAAAACAGTTTACAAGAAATTCACAAAAGGTTAATTAGCTAGGGTGGGAGTGATTTTGACACTTGCCTGATATAAATCAGCAACACTATATAAATACGTGCAATCCATATTTGATCTAGAAATCTTAAATAGTGATGGGCCACATTTTATTGATTTTAAGTAATAAAATGTTCATGATGTTGAAATTACAATGTTTCACAGTAATTATATATCAGTTTTGAATGTCATTTGTGACTAGAAGCTAAACAAAGATCTTTCTCTGCGTAAAACAGCCAGGATGTAGGGATTAGAAAGATCTTTCACTAGCTCTGAATGATGCAGACCACAGAGAAGGCTTTTAGTCATTGGGGAAAGGACTGAAAGTAAGCATAATGAACTGATATGAATTATTAAATTCTTTCTTTGAATTGAAGCTTTGTGTGCTGCAGCAGAGTTTTCTAGGTAAAAGATTTCAACACAAATGGGGATATGGAGATTTTTTGTTTGATTTTCTTTTGGAGGGACTTTTTTATCAGTTTGAAAATGCCTGTTTCATGCACGATAGGCAATGGTACATCAGACAGGATAGTTTCTCTCCTTCCATGTACTCCTACCTCTCTTTATGAACAGCAAGCCTACAAGCAGGGGAAATAGGACTATAGTTTAATTTTAATTTCAAAATATCTTTTACTAAGGATATAATAATGTGTGTGATAATTGTAAGAGGAAATTTTGAATAATAAAGTTAGCACTTTTAAAGAGCATAGAAACTGAATTTATATTGTTCTAACATGAAAATGAGATTAATACAAATAGAAATGAGTCCTATAAATATTTCTGAAATGTTTCTGTGCTCATAAGATTTCAGTGAAGCAATTTGTTTCATTAGCAGCACAGCAAGGAGAAGCAGACGACTTTCAATTTTGCCTGGTTTGCTACCTGTCACCCTTTTCTCATAGCAAGGGTAACACTAATTCTCCCTTCTGCTCTCTGCTGTCATCAGAAGTTCTCTCCACCAAAGAAAAGAAAACAGATGATACAATTTGGTGAGAGCTGTGTGCATTTGTCTGGCCAGGAAAAGAAGCTGTCCTTTTGATACAGCCAGAAAAAAATATGCATAAATTGCATTTCCTCTGGTTTCTTCCTCACTGAAGGCACAAATCTGAGACTCCTCCAACATGCCACAAATTTTCAATAAGATTATAGGGTCTGAATTGCCTTTGAAATATCTTTATAAATACAGTTTGAATTGTCTACAGTCTATGACAAGAGGGATCTATAGACAAAATGGATAGACATACAATGGATAGACATGGTACTGAACATGCTCACTGTTCCTAGAAATTTGCTAAAGTTTCATTTTAATTTTAAAATTAACACATCAGCATCTATAAGTGAAATTTGTAAATCTTGTTAATTTAGGGAGATGTCATTAGTCTGTCAGGAAATATTTATTAAGCAGATCAATTCTGACTGAAGTCAGACCATTTGAAAATATTGCCAGAGACGCAACAGATTCCTTGGCAAAGCTTCTTAAAACTAACATCAGAAAGGTTTTCCAGCTTGTGTTGATTTTGGCCTGCAACTCCACTTTTCCCTTTTGGCATGAAGGACTTGCAGGACTGATCTCAGCTCCCCACACTAGAGTTTTTCACACAGAAGCAGCACATTGGAACAACAACAATGAAATGCTGTTTCCATTCCCTTTCTTGTATTGTTCTTTTTTTTTTTTTTTCTTTTTTGCTTTTCTTCATTTTCTTTCAAATTGTAAAACATTGTCATTCTCTATAAAAATTGTTAATATACCTTCCCTGAAACCTCTTATGTTCCATATTAATTCAGATATTAACCTTGGAGCTGGTCCATTTCCTATGTTCTAATTTTTTTTTTCTTGATGAACTAACAGGACTGAATAGTTATTCTCACAGGGAAAAAAGAGGTTAAAAAAAGTCCTATCATAACAATTGCTCTCTGACATGGAAAGAATGCCAAAAGACAAGAGATTACACTGGTACATCCCAAAGGATTACTCTAGAGAAAAGAACCTTATTAATGTAACAACAGAAGAGGTCACTTCATTCCAGCCAGACCAAATACAGTGATTGAGACCAACTTGTTGTACTGGTTTTTAGACTAAAAGAAGTACTGTTTACTTAAGAGAATAGGTTAGTGTTTGCATTCTCACGTTACAGCTTCCTTGGGAGGGGAAGAGGAGGGGCAGGCACTGATCTCTTCTCTGTGGTGAAAGGGACAGGGCCCGAGGGAATGGCCTGAGTTGTACCAGGGGAGATTTGGGTTGGATGTTAAGAAATATCCAGTGCCCAACCACCCTCTTCACCCAGAGGGTGGTTGGGCACTGGAACAGGCTCCCCAGGGAAATATTCACAGCACCAAGCCTGACAGAGGTCAAGAAGTGTTTGGAAAAATGCTCTTAGGAGCATGGTGTGATTTTTGGGGCTGTCCTGTGCAAGGCCAGGAGTTGAGCTTTGATGATCTTTGTGGATCCCTTCTAGCTTAGGATATTCTATGATTCTGTGAAACATTTGATTTTCTGGGCAAGAAATGGCACAGAGACACACACACATACACACGTCTATTTGTAAGAACGAATATTTATATATGAAAACTGTTGAAATCACACGGTTTCATTTCAACAAACTGTGATTTATGGATCACTAGCATAATTCAACATAAAAGGGTACTGATTGAGTTATCTGGAACAACCTGGGCACCTGCAACCATCTTGCTATTGAGAGAACCAAATTCCTTACAGTTTTGATATCAATGAATAATGACTACCAATTCCCCCCAAAGAATAAAGTGCTTGGAGTAGCAGTCCTTAAATAAGAGAAATAAGTAAAATTCAAGTCCTTCATGCCAAGGACTCATTTCCACATCCAAGAGTTATGGCATTATCTTGGCTAACTGCTCTCATAAAAGAGTTGCCTTAGGGCTAGCACAGGTCTTGCTTAGAGCTAGCAAAGAGACTAAGGAGCACAGATTATCTTTGCAATGCTTGGTTTACTCTCCAACTGTTTATTTCATAAGGACACATGAAAGGAAGAAGAGGAACAATCTCTTCTGGCTAAAAAAAGTGGAAAAACAACTAAATCCAAGCTGCTGAGTACTGAGAAACCAGAGAACTATGCTGACAATAATCTCCTATATCTATGAGATTTATAGCATGGCTGCAGTCATCATGAGAACATAGGTTTGCACAGCCTACCATCTTAACATTGTTAGGCTGCTTCCCTTTACCCAGCATAACTTTGGGGAAACCCTAACAGTATGATTAGAATTGAATGGGACTTCTTTTTTCATATTCTACATTTCTGTGATTTCAAAACCATTTATCTTAAGATAAAAACCATGAAAGAAGAATACATAAACACTGAAGTTAATTTTGGCTCTATTGAATTCAAATACTTCAGTTAGGCAGCCCTGAAATAATTTTATTTTTACTTTTTTACTTAGTATTTTTCCTGACTATCATGTAAAGTAATTTATTTTATGTCAATAAAACATGATAATATTTCACCAATTTTGCTTCGGACCATATAAAAAGCCTATCATTTTCATCCCTCACCACATCCTATCTCCTGTCTGGTTTATTTTCTGAATAAAACTGAACACAAAATATATTTGATAGACTGAAATATCTGTATTAGTCAATTATACAACCCAATTATAATCATAACAATATTTACTAGTTGAATTATACTCTGAAATCTCATAATTATTATTCAGCATGCATTACACCAAATATACAGAAGAAATATGGCATTTTTGTTTCACTATATGTGCTTCAAAATATGGGGATTGTGATGAAACTTAGAGTAATAATTAAATACGACTGGGCTGAACAACACTGCCTGAAAAATTTGTAAATGAGCAGAGCAAAGATTTATGATTTCCACATACATTGCAGATCACTGAAGTAAGATAGATGAATATCCAAAATGTCATACTGTCAGCACTTGACATATCAAGCCAGAAAAATATTTGAGTATTAAATCTAATGCACCTTAGGATCTAAATTATGTTCATGAAACTGGAGAAAAAATCCAAAACCACAATAATTTTCAACCTCTAAGCACTTCTAAATGAGATACCCTCCATCTTAATGCTAGGAAAATCCCCATGGATGTCACATGAATGAATGATCATAGAAAAAATAGGAATAAACAATTTGTATCTTAACCCCAATCAACCAGCCAATCAAATTTCATCTGCTCCCCCAAAAAAACCCCAAAAATATCCAAACAAAAGAAACCGTCAAGAAAACCCCTAAAGATGTTCACTTGTAACTTCCAAGTGATCATGATCTACAAATAAAATATTTTTTCCCTACCTGTTTTCTTCCCTTGTTCTGAAAGGTTTAAGTGACCACACATCTTCATAATTTCTTCTGGGTTTACTTGTTTAACACTTCGTCTGTGAACACATGAAAGGCTTTGTTCTGTTCCAACAACTTACAAGATAGGAACTTAGCATGTGGAAAAGTGGAAGCAAGAGTGGAGGCTACTTCATATCCCTGCCCCAGTTCCAAACAGTACTGAAGATGTAGATGGATTCTCAATATAGGCATAATGAACTTTTATCATACAACTAGCATTAAAATATTTTCCACAAACAGACCTGGACTGCATTAATGCCTGCATCTGTCTTTCATCAGCCTTTCATCATTAATGCCTTTCATCAGCCAGTATCTTTCACTTGTTTCAAAGCTGTTTGGTTTATCATTTCAGCTTTTCCAGAAAAGCTGGAGTAGTGGGGATTTGATTTTGGCATGAGAACCTCATGAAGTTCCACAACCCTAACCTGGCTTAGGGCAGCCCCAGGCACGAGTACAGACTGTGAGAAGAATTCATTGAGAGAAGGACTTGGGGGTTCTGCTGCATGAAAAAAGCTGGACATGAACTGACAATATGCACTCACAGACCAGAAAACCAATTGTATCCTGGGCTGCATCCAAAGCAGCGTGGGCAGCAGGGTGAGGGAGATGATTCTGCCCCTCTGCTCTATGTGTGTGAGATCACACCTGGCATATGGTGTCCAGCTGTGGGGTCACCAATAAAATAAAAAGGTGGGACCTATTAGAGCCAGTATAGAAGTTGATCAGAGGGCTCGAGCACCTCTCCTATGAAAACAGGGTGAGAGTTGGGATGGTTCAGCTTGGAGAAGGATCCAGAGGACCGCATTTCAACTTTTCAGTATTAAAAGGAAGTTTATAAAGAAGAGGAATAGAGCATTTACAGACAGGCAGACAGCAACAGGACAAGGGGGAACAATTTTAAGCTAAAAGTGGAGATATTTAGATTAGATATTAGATATTAATTAGATATTAATTAGATATTCACTGTGAGGGTGGTAAGACACAGGAACAGGTTTCCCAGAGAAGCTGTGGGTACCCTGTTCCTGGAGTGTCCAAGGTCAGGTTGAGTGAAATCCTGAACTCTACCCCAGCTGAAATTGCCACAATGATGAAAGTAATTAAGCATGTATAATATTTGCCAGAGACGTTTGTGAAGTCCCCATTCAGAGGGGTATTCAAGGCCCAACCATAAAAGGCCTGAGGATTCTGTCCCTTATTTAGTACTGACTGTATTTTGAGCACAAGGCTGGCCTGTGGAACAGAAACCTCCGGAGGACCCTTCCCCTCTCCCTCTGCATTATCTTATGGTCCTGTAAAATGGCAAGAGAAGTTGACAGAATATCTAGTCCTGAGATATTTCTTAATAAGATACTGAATAATACTTTTCAAGTATTGTAGGCAAAATTATTACACGGCTGGGTTTTTTTATGGAGTTTTGATCAAGTTACAAGTAAGATCAATGAGATTTTTGTGACTGATTGGAAAGCCGTGGTAAGAATGAGTAAAACATCATTTATCACAATAATGCATGTTTACGCATGTCTACTATTCTTTCTTAATCGCAGCTGGATCACTAAAATGACCTTACACAGCTCCTGTTTTAAAGGAAGTTATTATATGCAGCATTGAACATATATATGTAGCTATTTTTTCATACATTAATATGCAGTATTATTCAATATGTAACAAATTATTGATTTTCACCTAGTGGGGAATATTCTGTTCATTAGTATTGCTTTTTAATAAACAATATTTTAAAATTAGAGACTTTTCTTTGGATACTTTAGGTGGCAGTGGAAACTTTTGTAGCAAGAGTACAGAATTCACAATGTTGTGAGAACCAGTGGGGAAAGGAACCTCTTTCCAACTGAAGAGGTCATATTTTCTTAAAATATAAGTTAACTGCTTTTTTCTGATGTTTTTCTTTCAAGTTGTACTAAATGCAAATTGGACCATAACTTGAGAAAATTATCAAAAGAGAATTTCTAAGTGTGTGTATATATACATATATATATTTATACATACACATATAAGAATAATTCTAACCTCCTTATACACAGTTTCTGGGTTTAAAAAAAAAAGTTTTCTGTGATATATACTTGTATATTTTTATGAAGAGAAATTTACAAGCTATTTTGGATTTAAGAAACCTCAATTCTATTTTTCAGTATATAGTCAATATAATGTGGTCTGAATGACAAAATTGTAGCATTTATCCTAATCATTAGTACATAGAAATTCGTCAATATGCTTGGAGATTATTCTTTCAAGTGCCATTGCATATATTTTACCTTTGTACATTCATATACCTACAGATGCTGAGATGACAGCATCATACTTTTAAATTTGAAAAGTGTGGTCCCAATTGAAACCACTCTGCTTTGTGCTAAATATGAATTTGTTGAAAAGATATAGATTTTAAAAGATAAAATATAGAGATACATAATCTAGATGTAGCCCAAGCCTGCAATGCAGCTGTATGAGTAAAGCTGTGTTATCTAATGAGGAAGTGAATGTATCTACATATAATTCTATCACCAGGGACTGGAGAGAACAACCAATCTCAGGTTTCTCATGAAATATGGTTGTCTTTACTGTAGACAGGATCACTCAAAGCTTTGGTTTGGTTCAGAGTTACTCACTACACTTGCTAATATGTTTTTAAAAAGTAATTGTTGACACTTTATTGTGAAAGCTGTGACTTTAAAGGGAACTTAGGGTTTGTAGTAAATAGTTACATGATCATTAGTTACTTCTGTAAGTTCTTGGGTAAGCTGATGAGATCCTTTTATTAATAACAAGAGAGTTTCTGTCTGCACAGTGGTGATATATTATTTGACCTGTGGAATGACAACAAAAAATAAAAATTAAAATGTAACCTCATTCTGGTCTGTGAAGGCTCAAAAACTATTTTTATGGAAGGCCAAAAAAAGAGATTAATTATAAAATAGTTTATAAGAAAGACTTCTTCAGAAAACAGAACTCTTTAATCATCTCTTGCTGAACATAATTTCCATCTGCAAAATTTTAGACATCTGTTGAATTGTATCACATCAAGGTACTGGCACTAAACTCACTGAGACATTTGCAATATCCACAGTGAGAAAAATATAAGAATAAAATAGCATTGGTATACATAAAAAAATATTTCATGCTTTCCGGTGAAAATACATTTTAAAGAAATGAATTAATATTCATATTCCATATGAAAATAAGGAAAATAGTCAAAGGTCAAATAATATATCTACCTTTGTAAGACATGCTAAGAACTATTTTCTACATGAGAATCCACTGTGAAGGGGCCTCCTGCAGCCAAAGAAAGGGTATATACTAGAAAGTGTTGCATAATATATTAGAAAGTAATTGCTAAAAGCAATAATAATTAATATACATTAGAAGAAATAAGCCTGTCAATTTATGATGGTGTCACAATATATATATATTCTCTGAAAAAGTGACTTGAGTTCTTCAGGCTTAATTTGAGAATGACTGATAGCATTCAACATGAGGCCTATATTTTCCCAGGGTTTTTTGGCAGATGATGTACCTCTTCATGCCCCTTTCTTGTTGCCCTTAACATCCCTTAATATTTTCAGGTCCAGGTGAGCTTTGGCTTTCTGAACTCCATTACTGCCCTCAGAAGGTGTTCATTTATTGCCCCTGCCTCCGATCACCTGAGCCTACCTCCAGTATACTTCTTTTTGATGTGTGACTTTAGTCAGGAACTCATGGTACATACACTGGGGCTCTTGCCACCTTGCCTTGACCACATGCTCTTCGAGGCAGCCTTTTTTTTGAGATTGGATCCTTGCATATCATCTAGGTCTCTCAGACCCTATTATCTCCGTGGTTGTATTCCTTGGGATTCTTCCAAGATGGTCCCTTCTTTCCTAAAGTCCAGAGCTGTGATCATGATTTAGCCCTGCTCTCTCCTCACAGGAATCTGAGGTCCTGTAGGATTTATGGATTTTTTTTAGCATAGAGACATATATTTGATAACATTTCAGTGAAAAAGGAAATATGTAAGCATCTTGAGATATATTTTCTATAATGTGACTATAGGAAGAGTGTATAATCTTATGCAATAACAGAAATATGTGAAAAGTATTAGGAAATATAATGTACAGTAATTAATTTTAATCTAAATTTTCTACCAAGATATAAAATACACAGCTATGAAGGAGTACAAATGTACATAGAACTACTTCAATCATGACTGGATTCTAATCTTTCCAGCTATTCCAACTCTAATACAAAGAAATATTATGTCCCAAATACTTCAATAAGAAAGTGCTTTGAAAAATTTGAAGAATGTAAAGATTTTGATACAACTGTGCAACATCCCATTGCTCTTCATGTTGTATGCTTCATCATGAAAAGAAATTAACAATAAGATACATGAGAGATTATTCTTAGGAAAACACTTCTTGGTTGGAATCTGGAATATTAATTTAGGCAAAAGAAAATTTAAAAAAAAAGAATGAGGAAAAGCACTATATTCCAACTACACCAGCTGGAATGCAAACTGTAGTATCTAAGTGGAATTTGTACTTGAATTATTCTTTTGACCATTTGTCCATTCAAGAACACACTGAAGAGGAGCACAATATTATAAACAATATACACAAGAAACAAATTATTCAAGAAGACTTCATGAGGTCATGTTTTCAGATATGTAGTTATTTATAGCAAAATAAATTGAATATATATATACAGGATGGCCATATGAGGTGGCCATGAAGAACTTCTGCATATTACATTACCTACCAAAACATCTTCTTAATGTCTTTGTATTGTCACACAAAATTAACTCCATATTTAAAAATATTTAATGCTGTGAAAAATTGATCATTTACAGCATTTACTTTGAAACATCTTTAGTCATAGTGACTTATAGAATGTTCATAATCTTTAAGGTAAGAGCATACTGAAGTTGAACTGCTTGGTGAATCCCACTGGAGAACCCTTAACAACAAAAAAAAAAGAAAAACAAGAACCACCCCCCCAAAAAAAACCCCAAACCAAAAGAAAAAAAACCCAAACAACAACAACAACGACAACAAATTTAAAAAAACCAACAAAACAACCCCCCCCAAACAAACAAACAAACAAACAAAAAACCAACCCTAACCAAAACCCCTCCAAAACCAACAGTGTCAATCTGGGACTGGAAAAGCATGAGGGAAAAAAAAAAAAGCATAGAACTAATTTATTAGTTTCCTTTTGCTTCCTATAGACATTCATATGTTAATCTTCATAAGGTAATCAAAATAGAAAGAATGGCACTAAATTTCTTTCAGTGTTTTTATCTTACCTCATAATACCATTTTATTGGGCATTCTTTAAACCTGAATACATTGTTTTGCTCTCTCAGAGTCCAATGCATTCTCTGAAGACTTGCAATGAAACCAGGTGCAGATTTTTGGGAATTTTTTGAGTGATATTGCTAAGAAATTGTTTGGGGTAATTTGAAATTCACCATGGAAATTTACTTTAAATTCAAATACTAAAACAATGCCATCATAATATTAAATTTTATTTAGTGATTTGTATTTCTGAATTATTGATTGACTAATCCTAAAGCTGTAATTCAGCTTCTATTGCATGCATTTTTCCTGAAATCAGTAAGATTTTAAAATGCAGAGTGAATTCAGCAAGAAATCTTGATTTCTGAACATTCTTGGAGTACTATCTAGCAGTCTAAGGACATTTTTTTCTCTCATTTTTAAATTTGGTGTAAAGTTTTGTGTCATCTTGTCAGTGAAAGACTTTTTTCTCCTTTTTCTGCCTTTCTCATCATCTTTCTCCTCTACCTCTGCTCAGAGATCTTCTCCTTCATTGTGTATTTTGCTTTAACCTGTCAATTATCTTTCTCAAAAAAACCCTCTTTCTGGTGTCTGGAAAAAATAAGTTTATCTGTGGGTAATTTCACTGTGTTAATTAATAGGTGAATCATCTCCTGAAAAGTGATGTAGCTGTTCAGGGTTATTTTGTTTTGCTGTGGGCTTTTTTTCTTAACGACACAGTCATTTCTGCACAATAAATTTCTCAGTTTAGGAAATATGAGTAATTTAGTTCTTCAGAGCTTATCTTAATACAGACCTAGAAGCTGCATATTGAAGGATTAATATTCAGCCTATTCTGTTCTTTAAAGATGATTTTCTGTGTAATAAGAACAGATTTATAATACAGTTATGTAAATACAGCTTAAAAAATTACCTATCTAAATTGCTATGTGATGAGAAAATATAAACAACAGAGATTGAACTGGTTCAGTAAGAACTTTCAGAGTTCCAATAAATTGATAGCTACTCCTTTCAGAAATGACCCTTAATTTAGTACTATTTGGATATTTTTGGTGTGCTACGCCATCTCTTTTTGAACTCTAGGATTATAAGGCATTATGAAGCAGTAACATAATCTTACTTTATTCTTCCTTCGTCTAGTGCAATTTTATATTTTATGTTTCACTGTTTAAACAATGGTTTTTCTTGGTCAAAAAATCTTGTATGTAAAATCAGCAAATCAAACAGACTTTAGTTATGACTCTTTCTGAACAGGTGATTGGAACTTTTTTAATACTACTTTGTTTTTTTTCAGGTATTTGAGAAAAGTAGAATCTATCTTATAATTGAGAAGGCTTTACAAGTGGAAGTGAGTTAATCCTGTACTTTGACTGCTGTAATAGTTTGTTTGTTTGTTTTAATAAAAGGTATAAGTCTGACATATTAAGGAAATACCTAGCAGAGAAAGGAAAAATTGAGATTCAGTGTCTCAACAGTTGTGTTATTAAAACTGAAACAGTTCTTTTTTAACTTACTTTTAAGTTCTCGAATCACATAAAGATACAGAAGAGTGCTTTTCAGGCAGCTTCAATAATTTCTTATTGATATTTATATAAATCTTCAGGATTCCCTTAGGCAATTCGTGAAAGTGTCTGGACAACCTACATATTTTATATATTAAAATGAAAAAACAAGTTATCTCCAACATTTATTCTTAGACAAAGTTCAAGTACATGAAATGACTAATGCTTTTTGACGTGAAATCTCTGAGACTATCAGAAAATTGAAGTTACTAGCTGAAGTTAATAAAACACTAACTTCACATAATGCATCTCCCTGTACTGATCTTTGGGTGGCAAGTTAAATTGTGCAATTTCTGTCTGTTACTGAAAAGTGTTATTATTTAAAAAGTACAACACAAACTGTGCCAAAGATGATGAGTCCATCAACATTCTCAACAGCTGAGAACTAAATGCTACACCATCTGCTTGCTGAAATAAGATGGCATGCTAAAGTGTTCTGGTGGAATACAAATTGAATGCCAATTCTGATTGTTGCTCTTAGTAGTCAGGGGATATTTTTTATTATTTTAATGCACTTTGGTCCTGATCATCTTTGTAAGAGAAAAAGCTCTTTTGAAAGCATCCCCTTTTACCATACCTGTGAGAGCAGAATAGACAGAGATTGATTGAATCTTTTTATGTACTTGATTTCCCTTTCCTTTCAGACAAACAAATATAAGAATCTAGTATATAAATGCAAGTCAAAGTCAAATTAGCTGGCACAGATAACTGTTTTAATAGTAACAAAAAAAAAGAATTAACACTGATAGAAGAAAGTCAATTTCCTTCAGATACATATTATGAAAGGCTTTTGCATTTGATTAGTTTTCTGAGAAAAGAAATAGCTAGCAACAGATAAAATGAGAACATGTTACTGCCAGAACTGCCTTTTCTGCATATATGCATTATACATTACACACAATGTTGAAAAACTATGTTAAAAGAATGTCAAAGTTCGAAAGTTAGGGATTTCAGAATTAAGGATGACAGCATTCTTGATCTTCCTGCCTGCGCAAATACAGTTTGATACAGTCTTTGCATACACAATTAGATAACATTTTAGCCTACATCTCCTGTCTCTTTCAATGAATATTAATTTTGATACATACAGTCATTGCAGAGAGCTTCCTCTTCCATTGGTATACACGTTTCATCTGCTGTCATTTGACAAAGCAGCTCATTCATTTCATCTTCCAAATGCTGTTTACATCCCAAATCTCTAGTAACCTATGCACTGCCTCTTCTGTGCCCAGTTTATGAACTGTCAACAGAAAGTGATCTTTATAGCCAGTAACAGATTTTCAAAACAGCCTTTGCAGTAGTGTATCATCTTTAGAAAACTGAAATCATGCTAAAGAACTTGATTTCTTCAAAGGTACTGCTCCATTTTTTATAGAGATATTTTGTTCTCAAAACAGATTTAATTTTCTACGAAGATATCATATATGTGTTTCTCTCTCTTTTTTTTTCTTTTCTTTTTTCTTTTCTTTTCTTTTTTCTTTTTTCTTTTCTTTTTTCTTTTTTCTTTTTTCTTTTTTCTTTTTTCTTTTTTCTTTTTTCTTTTTTCTTTTTTCTTTTTNAGTAGCCTAACCTAACACTGCTAACACTGCCAAGGTCACCTCTAAACCATGTCCCTAAGCACCATATCTACATATTTTTAGAACTCTCCCAGGGACAGTGATTCCACAACTTCTCTGGACAGACTGTTCCAATGTTTTTCCTAGTATCCAATCTAAACCTCACCTGGTAAGCTAATGGCTGGACTCAATATTATGAGAAGTCTTTTCCAACAATAATTGTTCTATAGGTTTGTTGGTGGTTTTTTAATCAGTCTTTTCATTGTAGCCTACTTTCTATGAAATGTGGATTCCATATCACTTGTCTCAACAAACAACTGACCAATAAAAATGAGTAAGTAATGAAAGAAAAAAAAAACCCAAGCCACTAAAACCCAAAGCCAATAGGTTTTGCAAAGTTCATTCCAGAACAGTTTTGGAATGGGAAATGCAGCTCTTCCAATTGGCTACTCTTGTAAAACAGGAAAAAAAACAACCAACCAAAATAGAGCCTCTGCCTTCAGCAAACACTGCCAGGGAAAAGAGGAAATTGATTTGGGTTTCCCAAACTTTTAAAGGGACTGCCACCTCCCAGCTGCCCCACAGCTCTGGATCTGGCCATGTTGGGTATTAAAGAGACAGTAACTTTTTTTGGGGATGGCTAGAAATGGCATACAATAATGTTTTGGGTTACTCATGACAGTATACTATGAATCCATTTTCATAGAGGTAGATATTAATCCTACTGTTCTTCACTGCTTTATAATGTCACTAGTATCTGAAAATATAGTACAAAATAATGCTGTCAAAATTAAGCTGCCCACTGTTTTGGAATTACATTGATAACTTGGAAAAATTTTCTATAAACTACTCTTTTGAAATACTACAATGATCCGGACTTGTATACAAGCCTTAATAGTTTGAAATAAATTTATTATCAGTCATCTCTCAACCTGACTTCATAATTACCTTTCAGTATAAGGATAAAATAAAGGTTTGTGCTATAGCTATAGCTTTTGTCTAGCTGGTGATCAGGGGTTGTGTGTGACTGAATAAGCAGCACACTTGAGTATGTTTTTCATGGCTGCTGAGGAATTGCACAGCAAGTCTCTGAAGATAAGGTAAAGCATTGACTTGTGATTGATGGAAGTCCTATTCATTTCACAACAAAGTGCTTCACTCACTGTTGCAGAATATCCTGGTAGGAATCTCAGTCGGTTCTGGAGATCATAAATGAAAATGCCAGGGGGAAAAAAAGATAATAAAAATGAGAGTTTTGATTTAAATATTTCCAAGTAACATTTTCAAGTGATATTTATCTCAAGTATATTTACATTTGCTGCTGGTGGAAACTTCTGGATTAGTGATGTGTTAACTCCTTATTTGTCCCCCTGAGGACTATTACCCAAAGAAGAGCTAATGTAGATTTAAGAAAACACAATAATTTTTAAAAAACTGTTTCTCTTTATGGCATCAGATGAAAATTGGCTGACAAAGTGCAAGCACGAGAAAAACTTGGTTTCCACACCTATAAATTGCTCTGGGAAGAGCCATTCTTGAGTTTGTGTAGCTTTCCTTTAAAGAAAAGATCTTCCTCCTTTATTTACACATATCACTTGGTGAAGAAAAGCTCATATATCTCAAAGACAATTTTAGAAACAGCTAAACTTCCTATTTATGTAAACAAACATTTTTGTAAGTTTAAAATCAGGTTTGCAGTTTTGGAAGACTTTTTAAGCCCATTTGTTAAGGATATAAGTGTTATTTTTCTATATTTTTGTATATGCTTGTCTATCTATATACTATCCTATGTTGGCCCTTGGACTAATTTTTTATTCCTCCCATTGGGCCACCAAGCAGCTCTCTAGGAAGATTGTTTCAGGGTGTGATCCTCCTCTTTGTGAAGAAATGCAATCTACAATCCAGTCTAAACCTCCCCTCATGCAGCTTTGAGCCACTTCCATGCATACTGTCACTGGATCCCAGGATGAAGTGCTCAGCACATCCCTCTCCATTTCCCTTTCCCAAGAAGGTGTAGAAAGCAATGAGGTCATACCTCAGCGTCATTTCCTCCAAACTATGCCAACTCAGAGTCCTCAATCCTCCTAGGACATGCCAGCCTCTTCACCAGCTTTGTTGCCCTCCTTTGGATGCATTTAAGGACATTCACCTCCTTGTTTAACTGTGCAGTCCAGAACTGCACACAGCACTCAAGTTGAGGCAGCACGAATGCTGAATGCAGCGAGATAATCACATCTCTTGCACAGAGCTAAAGACAGAAAATATGTATCAATTTAAGAAACAGACTTCATTAAAAAAATACATTTTTAGAAAAATTCCCAAACATTTATTTAGATTAAGAACAAGATAAAACAATTTCTAATTTGGGGACCTATCCTATACTGAGTTAAGCTTGTGTTTTGAATTGTATTTACTAATCCTAATCCACTACTGAAATCTACAAAGAAAGCAAATTACAAAACCATATTTGATTATATCAAATATGTGTATATAGCAAAATTACTTAATTCTTTTATAAAAAGGAAAATACATAAATTTTCTAATCAGGATGTGCAATATTTTTTTTAAAAAAATATGAAATGTCTCATTTACTGATGAGAAATATTTATTTAAAAAGAACAGGGTTGTATTATCATTATGGATTTTCTTTTCCATGTGGTCATTTATGTTTAGATTAATGATCTGACCGAGCACAATTGGATGCAGGCATACTGTAGACATATATAAGAAAAAGGAGACTCATAGGCATGGCAGCTGCTGGTTATGGTTTAATGTAAATTGAAGCTGTTAAGGTCTAAGGCTGATACAGTTGCTGCTAGCATGGCCCAGGAGTAGAAGTACAGCTGTATGAGAAAGCTCACAATACTGGAAATAAAAAATAAGCTCGAAACACAACAAGTAACCCAAACAAGTAAATTACTTAGGTCCATTAAATGTATGTGACATCTTCCACATTTGTAGTAAACCTAGAAAAATGTGGACTATGGTAATGCATCTATAGCACTAAATGTAGAAATAAGAAAAAATCAAATAGAAAATAAGTAATTTTAGATTTTTAGGAAGAAAGATCCCTTCCAACCCAAGACATTCTGTGATACTATGATTTTACAAATTAATTGTAAAAAACTAAAATGAATTGGGCAATGGTCCATGTCAGGACACTCTTACAGATGTGATTACTTCAACAAGGACGAAATGCCAATGCAGTAGTGGAGCCAGCTCCTGCTGTAATTAGTGTGAATATAGATGGAAATGGACACTGAGGAGGTAACATGATTTCTATCAGAATATGACACTTTAAAAGCAGGGGAAAGAGTATGGAGAGGCAGACAGGCATAATTCAGAAGCCATTTAGTGGCAGAAAAATATTAGGTGCCTGTTTTGAGATTACTGAAGAAAAGTATGCAGCTATCACTCAGGCTACTTCTGAAAAGAAAATATTTGTTATTTGTGTAGAACAGAAAGTTGAGAGGGCATGCTACTGAAAGTAGCAAACAGGTTTGGTTTTGTTTTCAGTTTGAATTTATATTTTTCCTTAATATCCAGCATGGCAAATACAGATGTAAATTTGGCAATCTGTGGGTCTGATTTTTCTGAATCTGAGAAATTTTAGCCTGATAGCAGCCTGCTGAGTGTTCCTAAGGGAAGAAGTCTTGGGAGAATTTATCTTGCAAGGACAGTTTCTGCAACTTGATAAACATTTCTAAGTTCCCATAACAACTCCTCTCCCACGTGCTGTTTTTGCTACTTAACCAACGGAGAGAGGTGTCAATTCTGTGGACCAATGATATGCCTTTTTAGCACAGCATGTTATAAAAGGGCTGAATGAATTGTAAATA
Source organism: Hylia prasina (assembly GCA_013397195.1). Classification (NCBI taxonomy): domain Eukaryota; kingdom Metazoa; phylum Chordata; class Aves; order Passeriformes; family Sylviidae; genus Hylia; species Hylia prasina. Next base: position 165,621 of record VYXD01008280.1, on the reverse strand, counting down.
AAGTCTTCTAATCTTTCTTCCTTAGAGTCAAGCTTCTTCATTTTGTGTCCAACAGTGACAACAATCTCCATGTAAGCCATGAAAAAAATATTTGAAATAGAGGCATTAATTACCTATGTGTGTAGATAGGCTTTCATTCATCCATCTCATAGGAGGAAACAATGGTTTCTGTATATCTCAGTTTCAATGTTCCACACTTGAATAATGCCTTGTGTTTGTGTGGTCAGGTGTTGGTAGCAGGATGCCTACAGGGGTGGCTTCTGTGGGTAGCTTCCAGAAGCTTCCCAATGTCTGACAGATTCAAAGTCAACTGGCTCCAGAATGGACCCACCACTGTGCCGAGACAATCAGTGATGGAGGTAGAGCTTCTGGGATAACAGATTTAGAAGGGACAAAAACCTGGGCAACTGCAGCTGAACTGAGAGGACTGAGAACATGTGAAAAAGACAGTCCTGCAAAATGTGAGGCCAGTGAAGAGAGAGGGGCAGGTACTCCAAGTGTGAGAGCAGAGATTCTCCTGCAGCCCTGTGAGGTCTGTGGTGGAGCAGAGATCCAGGTGCAGCCCGTGGAGGGCCTCACGCTGGAATGTGTGTAGGTGTGAGGGAGGATGTAAACTCCTGGGAAGCCTACATGGGAGCAGGAGAAGACTGCGAGGAGTCTTCCCCATGAAGGAGAAGGAGCTGACTGCAGGCCCCATTCCCCATCTCCCTGTAGTAATGGCTAGGGAGGGGAAGGTAGAGAATTTGGGAGTATGAAAAGATGAGTCGATGAAGAAGGGAAGAGGGGGAGAAGGTGTTCTAAGAATTTTTTGATTTCTTATTTTACTGTGATTTGATTGGTAATAAATTCAATTAAGTTCCCCAGAAATTAGATAAAAATACATATAAAACTTCTAATTTCTTCCCTTTAGAAAGCAAATTTTACTTCTGTTAGATCATGACCTTAGTTCACTAATATTCATAGGGAAAGCATGGTGGCCTTGAATCTTCATGCTTGTCTAAATTGTCACTGTATTATTTTATTTTACTCTTCTATTGAAGAGGTGGGGTGATGGTGCACTGTACTGTTTTTAGGTAATGACATTGTTCCCGACTAGCAGATCGAGTGGTTTACTCAGACCTTACTGTGAAAAACTTTCTGTAAAAGAGAAATCTTTCTGTATCATGTATCAGAAAATGGATAATAATGGATATATAGTGTCTGAGAATGAATGCAGGTGGACTACCCCTGGTCAAAAATTTTATAGACTATTTGCATTTCTAAGAAATGAATACTCAGTCTTATTAATCATGAAAAATGTAAGAAAAATATCTCTGACAGAGTAGTCATTATTCTGTGGAGATCTTGTTAGTTTCATTCAATACATATCAGACATTTTTCTGGTAAAATTCTCAGGGTTAGTGCTGAAATTCTCATAACTCTTTAGCATGATAGAATATTCTTTTTCTATGTAAATTCCTAGTACCATCATATCTATTCTTTGTGCCTATTAAGTGTGCAGAAAATGATCTATGATGTGGGTCATGCTTTCTATAATATTTTTTGTGTCTGAATGATAGGTAAGAATGCTTATACAGTTTTGTATTGAATTTACTGATTTTGACATCAGGGTAATAGCACACTTCATAGGGGCATTTGCATCAATTGAGCTGTTCAGGGAAAGCTGAGCTGCTCCTCATAAAAGGGAAGTGTATGTATTCCTGATTTTACCTCTTTTCATACATCCACTGAAGCTTTTTTCTTGTTGCTAGAGCGATATCCATGTTGATCTTGAAATTAGCTGTAAATTTCTCTGACATATGATATGAAGTGTCACAATCTTCTACAGAGCTGTTGCAAATTCCCAAATCATATTTTTTTCTTGCTTCAGGGCAAAATTTGATCCATGCATTGAAGCAGTTTTCTGGTTATACTAGGTGAGAGTTTTTTGAAGGCACTAATTTTTTGCTATTAAGGAGTAGCAAAAGCAGGCTTTTCTTTCAGCAGCTTTGAATTTAGAGCATTGAGCAAAATTGCCATTCAGTCAGGGCTTGGATACAGATATTAAAAAGGGACATGGGATCCCCCAGCACAGATCTGGGAGCAAGGAGGAATTGTTGTATAAATGTGTAAATGTTTAAATGAGGAAAGAACTCCTCATGAAGTAAATCCTCAGGGAAAACAGACCATTAATCTTATTCATTAATGACTTTGAGGCATTCTTGGCTAACTATTGTGGGACAGCACAAGCACTAGCACAGCTTAGGAAAGAGGTATTTCAGTAATATACTGGAGTTAGTAAAGCTGAAGAAACACTACTTTTTTCATCCTGATACAATCACTGAGATGCTTGAATGTTTGCTGAACAACGCTGAATGAAGTTGAAGACTCAAACTGCACAGTAATAGAATGGTGAGAGCCCACGTCATGAAGAAGTAGACACAATCTGTCAATTTTATTTTTATGCTATTGCAACAAACAAAAATGGTCATTGAAATAGACATAACAATTTTTAGGGACAAATTATTATTATTATGACCAAAATTATTATGACCAAAAATGTTAATAGAATTCAGGCAGATAACACAGATGATTATTCAAAAGCACCTTCTCCCTTCCTCCCCTCCAAATTAAAACTGAGGAGAAATTAACCTTCCCCTCTTTTCCATACAAAGGAGTAGATGAAAGCTCATTTTTTGAGAGGACACCATTTCAATAATTTTCTGTAAGGAATGGAATGTATTATGTCACATGCCACTGTTGAGGAAAATATAAATAGGTGAAATTTTTCTGTGAAATAGGTAGAATGATTCAGTTGAAATGTCACATGCCACTGTTGAGGAAAATATAAATAGGTGAAATTTTTCTGTGAAATAGGTAGAATGATTCAGTTGAAATGTCACATGCCACTGTTGAGGAAAATATAAATAGGTGAAATTTTTCTGTGAAATAGGTAGAATGATTCAGTTGAAATGAGACAAGGTCCCTCACACATACAGGGTTATTTCTGTAGTTTTCTAAAAATTTACTTTGGTGTATGATATGCTTTAGTGAGTGAATATGAAATGAATTATAAATGTTTCCTCCAGTCTATAGGCAAGCTTTTGTTGCACAATATTCAGCTTATGTCCTGATATCCTGTGTGAAATTAAATGAACGTGAAAAAATCCTATAATTATTTGAGTCAAAAATTATTTGAGTTTCTCCTTAACTAGGCATTGTTTTAAGCTCACCCAGTGAAGAGTCTAATGTCAATTAATGCCTGAAAATTGCTATATAAAGGGTCTCTCTTGAATTTCCTGGAAAACACTAAATTTAAAGACATTACGTTTCTATAAAATTAATGCAATGGATATATGCAAGTTTGAATCCCAAAGTTTTGAAGAAGTGCTGGATCACAGACGGCTCTTTACAACCATTGCTTTATGTTATTTCCAAGTGCAAGTAAGAGATGGAACATGTCAGACACATTTTGTGTTTATCTGTGGCTGTAAAACTGCCCAGGAGAAAAAGTTTGGGAAGTGTTGGTCAGCAACTGTCTGAACATGAACACAAGCCAGCTGTGTGCCCAGGTGGCCAAGAAGGCCAGTGGTATTCTGGCTTTTGTCAGAAATAGTGTGGCCAGGAGTCTGAGGGCAGGGATTGTTCCCCTGTAGCCAGCACTGTTGAGGTCACACTTGGGATACCGTGTTCAGTTTTGGATCCCTCACTCCACAAAAGACTCTGAAGTTCTGGGGCATGTCCAGAGAAGGGCAACAGGACTGGTAAAGAGTCTGGAGCATAAATCCTATAAGGAGTGACTGAAGGGGCTAGGGTTTTTAGCCCAGAGACAAGGAGGCTTGAGGAGACCTGATCGCTCTCTACAATTGCAAGGGAGGTTGTAACAAGAGGGGGTCAGTCTCTTTTCCCAAGTAACAAGGGATACAACAAGAAAAAGTGGTGTCAAGTTGCACCAGAGGAGGTTTAGATTGGATACTGGGAATAAGTTCTTCAATGGAACAATTGGAGGTCTGGCATTTGAAGACACTATCAAGGAAAGTGATGGAATCATCCATCATCCCTGTAAGTGTTCAAAAGACATGCTTAAGTGGTACTTGGGGATATGGTTTAGAGATTAACATGGAGGTGCTGGGTTAATAGTTGGACTCAATATTAGAGGTCTTTTCCAAACTGAAGGGTTCTATGGTTCTATGAAAAGTTGGGTGTTTCACACTGTTTAGTTATGCCAGCTAAGCATGTTGGAGAAAGGCTGCAGCTGTCTGTCAGCCAAGAGAGGTAGGGGGTTTTGGTACACTGAAGGCAAGATAATTGAGTATGTGACTGCCAAAGGGTTCATGTCAGTATAACTTACATCAGAGTTATGGACTTGGAGCTGGTATTAATTGTAGGCAGTAGCTGCTCTAAATTAGGAGTATTTTTTTTTTTTTAATAAAATTCTAGCTGCTACAACCACTCTGGAAAATCTTTAAAGGCTAGGCCTAGTCTGAATCATAAGATTTCTAACTGATAATAAAAAAATCCCATTATGGTTTTTTAATAAGACTTCATCATTTCTTACTAACTAGAAGGGGTACAAGGGCAATGAAAACCTGAGTGACAAATCAAATTACATCATACACAGTATACAACATGAAATCAACCACACAGCTTCCTTTATTTGCAGTTGTAGAATTAATTATCAAAGGTATGTGTAATTTGTTTGTTGATTGTTTGCTTTCCATTTTTTTTTCCTGTAGCTTTTTGTGTGTGTGTGCGTGTCATGGGGCAACATCTGAACTGGTGAAGAAGGAACAAAATTTCATAGGGGAATGTTAGTTAAGATAGAGTTCAGTGTTGTACTGAAACAGGAAAGATTCCCTTGTGTATGTGTGGACCATTTCTGACTCTCTTTTTTAAATTAAATATGACTCAAATATTTTTGCATTTTTTCAGGTTTTTTTTTATTCATTGTTTATTTATAGAGAAATATTTTGTGAATTTATTAATTCAAGGGTTAAAATTGTATTTTTCAGCGAAAAACTTTTTTTAATTTAAAAAAGAGAATAAAAGAAAAGAAAAGAATAGGAAGAGAAAGAAACAAATTAATCCAAACCCTGAACTATGTCAAATGTATGTTTTCCATATGGATATTCAAAGATAAATATGCTATATATGTTTATATTTTTTATCTTTATAATGTATAAGAAATATCATGTGGAAAATATGATACTTTAAACTCACAAAGAACTAATTATCCAATTGTATTATGAAACCGCTTGGATATACTTTTACTGAAATAATTTTAATTAGAGTCAAAGTAATGCAGCAAGAACAGGTACAAAACATTTTTCTTTCCTTGTATAAATTCTTTTTGGTTAAATGGCTGGTTAATATTATGAAATGAATAATCCACACCTGTTAAATGAAAATGGTTCTTGAAAGAGAAGTAATTACTGTGCAGTTCCAATCTGAGTCATGGGTGAATGCAAATGAAAACTTATGGTGATGTGATTCTCGTATTGGTTTGCATGGTTTATTTTTTTCTTTTTTTTAAATGAAATTCTCAAAAAAACACATTAATTAGGATTGACTATAATTTTACTCTATAGAATATTTATTTTATATAATGCAATTGCATTTGTTTTTCAAATAATACTGTGTTGTTTTATCTATCAAAATAAATTAAAAAAATGCTAAGATTATTCTCTAGGAATGCAATTGCACTCTCATTTTCTAAAAGATGATGGTTGTATGCAACATGCTTATTCAGAAGTGGCAATCTTCTACTTTGGTACACCTATAGTTGGATCTGAAGTTCTTTAGAAGCCTCCTGATGACTACTTGAGACAAAAAAAACTATATGAGACCCTACCTTAAAAATTTAACAATATGCAGGAACATAGGAGTTCCAGGTCCTAGGAATATGATTTGACTCTAATTTAGTTTTACAAATATAGCTTTTGAATGTAAAGTATCCTATGACTAAAATACTACATACATAATTTATTCACTAAAAGAAATAGTCATGCATTTCCTGTCAGTTTTGAAGTTTTAAGTCAGAAGCTTGATATGTATTGTTTTTTAAAAATCTTCCTGCCTTCCTTCCTGCCTTCCTGCCTTCCTTCCTGCCTGCCTGCCTGCCTGCCTTCCTGCCTTCCTTCCTGCCTTCCTGCCTTCCTTCCTGCCTGCCTGCCTTCCTTCCTTCCTCCCCCCCTTCCTCTCTTCTTTTCTTTTTTCCTTCTTGAATTTTTTCCTCCTTTTATTTTTTCCCTTGTGTCCCTTCTTGAAGTGAGCATTGGAAATGGGGTAAACATCCTTTTTCTTTCTGCTGGGACCATTTTTCACCCTAAATGTAAGCACCTTGAAAAGCATTTTGATTTTCACCTTGTCGATGTGTAGAGGCTATATACCCAGAGTTAAAACAACAGAATTACTGAAAATCAGAGGGGTTGAAGGATGCCAGGATGTGGTGGTGAAATCTGGGATCTGCTAAAGATTCTGTCATATACTTAATATGTGAATTTGAATAACTGCAGTTGTATTTCTTTGCCAAGTTTAGGTTCCTAAACTTAAGGATCTGAACTGTGTATTCACACTTACGGTTACTTTTCAGAGTATAACTAGGTGTCCCACTTAGCTCAACCACATTACATGTTTTTTTCCTGCATTTACAGCAGGTAAATCTATGACTTTCACAGATGAGCTGCCTTTGATACTAACATTTTGGTGTGCTTTTTCACCATAAGAGTATATAAAACAAGGAAAGCTTTACACCAAAACCATTCTGATCCTGAAACTCATGCCTCACAGATTCACAGAACAGTTGGAGTTGCAATGGATGCCTGGAACACATCTAGTCCAATCCCTCTGCTAAAGCAAGTCTGCCTGGAGCAGGTTACACAGGATCATATCCACATGGGTTTTGAACATCTCCAGGGAAGGAGAATCCACACTGTCTCTGGGGAGCCTGTTCTGGTGGTCAGTCATCCTTAAAGTTTCTTCCTCATATTCAGATGGAATTTCCTGTGTTTCAGTTTGTGCCTGTTTGCCCCTGTCTCTGGGCACCACTGTAAACATCCCCTTGACGCCTGCTTTTAAAATATTTGTATGCACTGATAAGATCCCGTCTCAGTCATCTCTTCTCTGGGCAAACAAGCCTAGCTTTCCTCATAATTGAAGTGCTCCAGCTTCCTAATGATCTTTGCAGCTCTCTGCTGGACCCACCTTGTCTTATGTGAACTGGGGAGACCAGAAATGGATGCAGGACTCCAGGAGCAGCCTCACCACCTCCCTTAGACCTGTTGGCTACACTCCTCCTAAGGCAGCCCAGGATACCGCCGGCCTTTTGTTGCAACAAGGTCACAATTGTGGTTCATGGTTAACTTGTTGTCCACCAGGATTCCCACATCCTCCTCCCCTAAGATGTTTTCCACAGGTCAAGCCCTAATCTGTACTGGTGCATGGGGTTATTATTTCCTAGGTCTTTATATTTGTCTTTGCTTAACTTCATTATGTTCCTCCTCTCTGCCCTAGTCTTCAGCTTGCACAGATACTGCTGAATGGCAGCACAGCCTTCTGTTATATAAGATTCTCCTCAGTTTTTATCCTCATTGCTGAAAGTACATTCTGCCCCTTCATCCAGGCCATTGATAAATAATGCAACAAGATCAAACCCAGTACTGACCCCTGGAAAATATCATTACCTACAGACATTCACCTAAACCTTGTGCCACGGATCGCATCCCTCTGAGCTCTGCCATTCAGTTCTCAATCTACATCATTGCTCACTCATCTAACATAATCCCTGAGTTTACCTCTCAGGATGTTATGGGAAACAGTGTCAAAAGCCTTGCTGAAGTCAAGGTAGACAACATCCACTGCTCTGCAATCATCTGCCCTGCCAGCCATTCTATCATTGAAGTCTATCAGAGCAGCCAAGCATGACTTCTCCTTAGTGAATTCATGTGAACTATATGATAACCTTGTTTTTCTCTGGAGGCTTAGAGGTCTCATCCAGGATGGGTTGTTCCATCATCTTTCGAGGGATAGAGATGAAGCTGACTGGCCTGCTATTTCCTGGGTTATACTTCTTGACCTTCTTTAAGAATGGAGTAACATTAGCTTTCTTCCAGTTCTCAGGCACCTCTCCCGTTTTCCCCAACCTTTCAAAGATGACAGAGAGCAGCTTTAGCAATAAGATCTGCTGTCTCCCTCAGCACTCCCAAGTGTTTCCCGTTGAAGCCCATGGATCTGTCTAAATTAACTCTAATCTGATCTGCTTTGACAAAAAAATCTTCCTTTCTCCAGACTTTCTCTCTTGCTTCTAGGGGCTGAGATTCCTAAGGGCTGGCCTTAGGAATGAAAAAATGCATCTAAGAAGGCATCCAGTAAATCTGCTTTTGCTGCATTCATCAACAAGGTACCCACTTCATCCAGCAGTGGGTCCACATTTTACCTAGTCTTTCCTTTTCTACTGATGTACTTGAAAAATCCCTTCTTGTTCTTGACATTCCTTACCACCTTTCATTCCAAACTGACCTTAGCCTTCCTCATTGCATCCCTGCATATTCTGACAATGTTCCTATATTCTTCCCATGTTGCCTGTTTCTTACAGACTGTAAACTTCTGTTTCAATTCAGCTGGAAACTCCTTGATCATTCACACAAGTCTCTTACCCACTTTTCTTACATCATTGGGATGTACTGACCCGGAGCTTGAAGGAAATAATGCTTGAACATTAACCAGCTTTCTTGGGTCCCATGATACTCTATCAAGCAAATGTCTGAAGAGGCCAACATCTGCTCTCCTGAAATCCAGTGTAAGAAGCTTTCTATGTGCTCTCCTTACCAATCTAAGGATGTTGAACTCCACCATTTCATGGTCACTGCTGCCAAGGCTGCCCTTGAGCTTCCCATTCCCCATCAAGCCTCCTTTTTGGTGTAAACAAGGTCCAGCATAACACCTCTCCTTCTTGGGCCCTGTATCTCTTGGGGAAGGAAGCGCTCATCAACGAATTCCAGGAACCTCATGGATTTTTTTATGCCCTGTTTTTTGTCTGTCCAACGGATTTCCCAGTAGTTGAAATCCTCCATGTGGATCCGGCCTTGTGAATGTTATTCCAATGTGTCTATAGAGGGCCTTATTAGCTCAACTCAAGAGAAACTTGTCAGGAAATAATTATCTACTTTTTTAAAAGATATGTCAGATTTTTGACATTGTCAAAGATGAAACAAAGTATAAGAACACAAGACAAACTTATTGCTGATTAGAAACTAAATGTTAGAATTCTATAATCAGGTCCATAAAACTAATTTCCTGGACCCTCCTTTCTTGCTGTCATGTCTGCTTCATAGTGCCTGTTTTATGTTTGCTCTTGGTGCTCTGTTCATTGACCAATTTAAAGATAAATGAAGTATTAAAGAAGCAAGAGCAGCTGAGCCACTGGCTTCATCAGAATGTTCAGGGACCATCTTCAGCTTTTGATAAGACTGTCACAGCTTGTGATTGCATCTCATAACTGTTTCTTAGTTACCACTCACAATCAAATTCAGAATGCAGGGACTGTGGGAAAGCCAGATAATGACCTTGGCAAGTGTCTAGGAACAGAACTGAGAAATTATTTACAGCACTTGCCTTCAAGGGATAATTTGGCAATAGAACTACAAAGCAGGTTTCTATGGGTAATGCTGAAATTAGTAATAGACTTTTAAATATTAAAGCCCCCTAAAAATAACCACAGATGGAGTAAGGGAGAAAAACCTCTGGGACCTATTTTCCACCTCAGCTGGCAACATACAATTCTCGGTTTAATAACAAAAGACATCTTATTAAATTATATTACGGTGAGTCTGTTGCTTAGTGCAGGTGTCAGGCTGGTAGTGTTGCTAATACCTACTGTAGCCACACATGCTGCTATGAAAAGCTAGCCAATATTTCAGTACAAATGACATGCATGTATTATCTCTCAGTGTTCTAAGATCATCTAATTAAATTTTATGTTTGTAAAAAAATGCCTTCAAAGATTTTATAATATGCAGGTATATTTGTTATACATATCAACACAGATATTCAAAGATCACTCCTTCAAATCTGTATTTAGTACTGAAAGGCCACAGATAATTCAATGTGATTTAATGTGATGATAATTTGGGTCCCCAGACTGCAAGGACTGGTGTATGAAAAACAAATATAATTTCAGACCATACTTCTTCAGTTTATAATAAATTGATTTTTCAAATGTTAAAAAAATGTGTTTAAATACTGCAATGTATTGGGAAAATATTGCAATAGAAAAATACTGCAATGGAAAAAAGTATTAATCACTGACATCACTAAAATATGACTAAACTGAAAGTCCAGGACAAAGATCTCCAATGTTCTATTTCATAACTGACTAAATATTCTCATTCATAGTTTCTCAATAAACTATATGAAAAATCTTAATATACAAATAAACCATGTTGACTCTAGTGTTTTCAAATATGCTTTCTCAAAAAAAAAGAGACATTGGTTATCTAATGTTTTAGTACCATTATAATGAGTTTACAACTACCTGTGACATATCAGATGATGGAAAAAATTGCATTACCTAACACTGAATCTGAAAATGACAAATAAAAGGTACCATAATCCACAAATAGTGTAAGAAAATATATTCTGCTCATATTCAAACTTTTTTATAGACTGTGAAGTTGCTAGAGGATCATCAATTTTCCATAAGAAAATGCTCTTCTAAACATTGCTATAAGAATCATCCACTTCTGTCAGGATTAATATCATCCCTTCTGACCTTGTTCTAAAGAACTTTACAGTGTGTGGCTGGGGGACATTGGCTCTAATGAGGCAAAAATTCTCTGAAACAAACTTATGTACCTTTTTCATCAATCTTTATACTTTAACCTACTCTCTGTTCAGGCAAATATAGTAAAAAATATAATGAGTGAGATAGATCTGAAAGAGTCAAAACTTACTATTTCTGCCTACTGAAACCACCTTTAAGATGACTTTCAAGTGAAAGTGTTTGTATCTTAGATTTCTTTTGCTCATCATCAGGAAGTACTGAATTTTTCTGGGACAGTTTCATGGTTTAACCAGTAACCAAGTACCACTCAGCTGCATCCCCTGACTGGGAAGAGAATGAGAAGGGCAAAAGCTAGTAAACTTCTGGATTGAGTGAAAGACAGATTACTAGGGAAAGCTAAAGCTTGTGCACACAAGCAAAGCAAGGAATTCATTTACTCCTTGCCATGGGCAGGCAGGTGGGTCCAGAATAGGGTCCCATCACATGTAATGGTGACCTGGGAAAACAAACACTCCAAAATATCCCCCACTTCCTCCTAATTCTTCCCATTTTATATACTAAGAATGATGTCCTCTGGTGTGGAATATCCCTTTGGTCAGTTGGGGTCACCAGTCCTGGCTGTGTTCTCCCCCCAACCACCCATGCAACCCAGCCTCCTTGCCAGTATGGCAGTACAAAAACCAGAAAAGGCCTTTACTCTGTGTAAAGGCTCTTCGCAACAATAACAAAATCATCTCCATATTATAATCTCTTTATATTCAGCACAAATTCAAAACACTGCCCCATACCAGCCACTGCGAAGAAAAATAACTATACCTCAGCTCAAACCAGTACAGACAAGTTATTCAACTAGCACTACATTTCTGAGCTGATCAAAGTATGTATTTATTATAGGAGCTCCCTTTCTTTTTTTTTCCCTGTTCATCTTCCTTATGGACCAGTTGTGAGCTGCAATTATTTTCTCATTAGCTGTAATTGCTTGAAGGATTTCTAATATGTATTAAGACAGACTAAGAGGATTTATTATCTTATCATGCTGGGTCACCTCATAGGTGCTGCCATTTCTTTCACATGGTACAATTATCTTTCTGTTATCCAGTACCTCACTATCCTTCCAGACTACAAAATACAAGCAGGCTTTGCAAAGAATAGTTGTAAGTAATGGGTGCTAAAGAATATGAAGGAAGGAGTGTCTGTACTATTGCACAAGCTTATTTATTCCCTTTCTTTTCATGTGTCATTAGCATACTCATCTCTTCCCTCTCATGAGTGTTTCTATTGCTAGTTATGAGGCTTGACTCCAGTATTTCTTGAAAGTAGGAATCCCTGGTCTTCTGACTAGGACCCAGCTGGACATTCAGCTGGCGTGGTAAACATCACAGTGCTGCAGTGCCAGTCTGTGGCCTTCAAACATATCATTGTTATGGCCAATCACCAAAAAATCAGAACTGTATTCCCTGAAAATCATAATCCTGTCCTAAAATAAGGCATTTCTTCAACAGTCAAATCTGTTCCTTACTTCTTGCTTGCTTTTCTAGTCTTTAGGTTAAATCTGTTCAAATGTTGACCCTTTTTTCCAACCCAAAGGGGAAAACTGTAAATCACTATAAACTAACAGAGTTGTATGGATTTCAGGAATATTTCACAATTAGCACTGGGTATTTGTAAGGACAAAACCCTGACATTCTGCTGTGTGTAGTGCATGCAGATTGTCACCTATATGAAAGCAAAACAAACTAAAACAAACATACAAAACTGTAGAAAAATTGGATAGTAGGGAACCTCGAGGATGAATTTAATCGTAAAGACTCTCTATCCTGCATAACCTTCATTCAACTTTGCCTTGTCAAAGTCTGCTAGTAATTTCATGCTTATATGGTGGGATTATGAATATGGTCATTCATCTGTGAATATCAGGGATTCAGGTGAATTAAAAGCTCTTCCACAAACATTCATACAACAAACACCTGTACAAATGTCCATGATGAAATTCAGATTGAAAAGAGTACAAGGGTAGAGCTTAATTTCACAGCTCATTGAAGTCTTTGAGAGCCTTTAAAGTGAATCCAATGGGTTTGTTCAAAGAATGAAGTAGTATACAATAGTACTCAAATATGTCCCAAAGGCTGTAGAACTTTAGTCACATTAGAATGATAAGTAGATAGACGTGACTTAGATTTATAGAACAGCTGAGTGAGGTTATGGACATGAGCAGGTTACCCTGGAATAACTAATTATGATGTATTAGCTACTCCACAATAATAACCTTTTTGAAAATACTCATCCTGAAGTAAACAAAACACTGTATGATGTGGTATATGCACAGAGTGAAATGAGGTTAAACTTGTTCTAGAATAGACAGAAGACAAATACACTAGTGAGAAGTATTTATTTCAGTTGTCCCAAATAATAGATTTTGGATCTTGAGGTATTATTTTGAGGCTTCTGTATTCTTGTACTTTATAGTTCAGTAATATCAAATAACTGGATCAAATTTACCATTACTGAGATTGAGGATGAAGAAAGCACCTGAAACAATTATGAAACTGAGATTCAAGCTATTATAAAGCACTGAAGAATTTTAAAATCAACCTGGGATTTAGCTAACAAAGCAGAAGACAGAAATGGAACATACACATTCATTTAACTAAAAGTGGAGGCTGTATTATAAATCAAGAGGAGCAGAGTTCACCAGTCCAATGTGTTATTATTACTTTAACATATTTGCTCAAAGTTCAGCCATGACCGCTGCAGGAGTAATTTCTTTTTCAGAAAGCAGTAATTGGAAAATTGTTCTATATTTTAGCAGCCTGTAGAATAGGACTTCTAAAAGTATGTTATTAGCACAGTTTTCAATGTTCATTTCCATTTTTATTACATTTGTTCTGCTTCTGTTCCAGAAATCTACTGAATAGTGCCTATGGGCCATCATTATGTTTTAAATATAGATAAGAATATACATAAGAGTATCAAAAGAAAAAGGAAAAAGTTTGATTGCATGTCAAATTTACCATGCCTTTTTGAAATTACTGCTTTACGTTACAGATTCCTGGAATAAGAATATGGCTGATAAATGATTCCCTTGTATAGGTTTCAGCACCATTTCTTAATCTCTTTTTTAAGATTCTCACTCCAGACAAGGCATTTTGGATAAATGAAATTAAAAAAAACTTACCTAGGAAATACAGGTATATACACTCATATGTATATATACAATATACATGTTGAAGAGGTATGATGGAGGATCCTGGGAAAAATTTAAATACTACATCAAACTGCTGTGAAACTGACATTTTACTGCAGGAGTATTAAAGAGCAGAGCTTTCTTTTCAAGCATATTCCCTGGATATAATGATAGAAATGTAACAGAAGTGATGTGTACTGTCATGCAAGCATCAAAAAAATTTGAGCAAAATCACCTCATTAAAAAAAAAAAGGTTTTTTTATGTAAATTTTCCTCAGAGAATTTATGTTGCTATGTTTGAAATAACTTATGTAGACAGAAAATAAGCCTGCCTTACATGCACATGTACATACATTTGTGTGTATATAACACACGTATGCATATGTATGAGTATATACAAAAAAGCAAATATTTATTTTTAGAACAACAAATATCTTAATCTAGTTCAAGAATCATTGTTATTATGGACCTATTTTTTGCACAAAATATAAGAAAGGAAAATAACACAGTCAGAATACTTCTATAGAGAAAAACTCTCCGTAGTATTCATAGTGTAATTAAAAATAAACCATGCACAATTCTTAGTCTCTGTGCTTTTATCCTGGTTTTACACTCACTCTTTCTTTAATTTTCCCATGCAGCTATGCTGCACACTGTCTCTGATTTTTTGAAGACCCCTCCTATCATACCAGGCATGCTTTTTTCTACGCAACATCACTCATAAATGAGTAATTAGAGTTATAAACATCTTTACAGAGAATAACTGCTTATTACAGCTATCTATATAAACTATGGTTATATCACATAAAGATAAACTGATGCAAAAGAAGGCCCATCTGAATATGAATGAGGAAGAACTTTAATGCATGACTGAGTACTGCAGTAGTCTGCTCAGAGAGGTTATCTGGACACAAAACTGTGCCTGGTGTTCTAGGGTGACCCTGCTTGAGAAGGGAGATTGCACCAGGTGGCCCACTGTGGTTTCTTCCATCCTTAATCAATCTGTGATTCTGTGAAAGTAAGAAAAAATGAACCATAGACACCTGATCAAATAGAGAAAATTTAAATTATGGTGCAAGCAGGTCAGAAAAGTTCAGACAGAGGAAATGTGACTAAAGGCAGAAGCTTTGCAAATTCAGTATGAGGTATGTTGCTAGCGATGACAATGCTGTATTACAGGGCCACATGATTATAGTGTTTTTCTTTTTTATCACTGAAGAAAAAGGTTGATCACAGTGATGGGTAAATATTGAATTGCAGTACAGATAATGAGAAAACAATATGCTCTCAATTTAAGGAATTGTCTGATGCCAAAGAACTCATATTTACTGATAATTTTCATGTGTCCTGCTGCTGCAAGTCAAGATTTTCTTAGAAGCATTGTCTGTATAAAACTATTATCTATGACGTTATCCAGGCATTAGCCATGGGTGGAGAACTGAGGAGCTAAGGGGGAATTCCTAAGCAGCACAAATGACACAATGTGAATTCACATGGATTATTTCGCAGAGAGAAGGAGAAAAGAGTTATCTTGGCACACATGAAGATCTTGCCCAGAGCTGAGTTTAAACATAACATTTGATAGTGTCAAGCCTTAGACTAATATTCCCTCAGACTCAGTTTACACATGCATAGATCCACTGACAGTAATACCAAGACATCCCACATTTGTATCTGTTGAGACACTGAACAATTCTGCACTGGAAAACAGAGCTGTTGGTTCAATGTCAATATCTTGTGTTTACATGAATGTAGGTAAAAGGAAAACACTTGCTGTTGAAATCATGTTTATCCAGTAAGATACTAATTTATGATTAGTAACATATTCCAAAGGAAATGAAGTCCTAAAGCTCAAATATCAGTAGTGATATGAGGACATAGTAATTAAAATATAGATAAGACTGTTAACACAAAATAACTGACATTAAATACTTTATTTTGTATTTATAGAGTTAAGAAGAAACTCTTTCAAATTATTTATTATATTTGAAAAATTGTGCAGTTATTTATGAGATATCTTTGATGACTGGAACAAGTGAAACTTTCATTTGAACAAACTGTATTGGGGGGGTATAAATGTTCTGTCCCTAGGGCTGGCTACAAATCATACATGCACCCTCTAGTGTATGTTAACAACTGTCTGATAAACAACATACAACAAGAGAGGCAACTGTAATGCTTCCAGAAGAAGAACATACAAGAACTTGAAAGACATAATCAATAGTCAGCTCAGACTGTGCATCAAATACTTAACATAGCCAGAGTCTGGCTCTATGACATGACTGAGCATGAGGAGCCTGTAATCTCAAATTAATTATTAAGGTAACAAACTACCTTTCTTAGACTATCAACACAGCAGGGAAAGATAGATATAGAGAGAGGAGGTGAGAGGAAGACTAACCATTATAAGACAAAATCTATTATGGACTAAATAAATATCAATGGAAAAGGATAGGTTTAGACACAATAACATCTATAGGATAGCCATAAAGCATGCTGGGGTTTGAGGGAGGAATTAAAAAATCTTTACATGAAAAATACTCACAGGTTTTGGAATTATCACAGTATTATCTTTACTGTCAAAAAAAAAAAAAAAAGGCAAAAGCATTCTAGATTTGTGGATTAAAGGATATGGCATTCTGTGTGCCTACTCCAACACCTGTTTTCATTTTCAGCAAGACAGAGGTGTTTATAAATATGCATTGCACAAAAATATTTATTGATTCTTTGGAAATAGGAGTTTGTCAGGTAATCCTCCTCATACATACAAAGCATTTCACAAATAAGTAGATAAATAGACACTGGGTATGTAGAAATAGGCAGGAATTTAAAATAATCATTGTGCAAACTATCTAGCATTCATGCATGACATGGCAAGTATATAGAACTTTATTAATTACAGGGATCCATGTCTACACACAAATACCACGCACATTTAAAAAGCAAGGGTTGTGTAAAATAAGTTCTTATATCTGAAATCACTGTTACAGAGCAATCTAGAGATATTTGGCACATCTTGGAAAGTTGCTGTTTCCTAGATAACCTCTGAGGTCTGTGAAAGCCTGTGCTAATGACCTATCATGCATATTATGACACATTATAAAAATACATTACTCTCAAAAGTAACAGTTTGATGTTGAAAAAAGTACATTTTTTTTTATATGGTGGAGGATGTGGGGAGCTGCTAACCAACACTGTGGGCTCAGATTAATGCTGATAAATTGGAATTTTGATTTCAGTGAGTATATTCAAGTCCATGAGGTCATGAATGGTGCAATGAGCCTGAAGGTGGTATGAATAAAGTTGTAAGCAAAGTGTCATTGCTTTTTATTACAGATCTCCTACTTATTTCCAGTGCCTCTTATTACATTCAGAGAGAAAATATTGATTTTGCTGGAAGTGATTAAGTGTAAGACAGGGTACAAATAGTTTTTGACTATATGAATTAAATATTAAACTTTAAAATTTTAAATTTTAAAAAGACAAGCCAGGTACCAGACACTCTGACAAGAGCGCCAGTCACACATTTTGTAAGGTAAGGGCTGTTGAATGCCCGCATTACAAGGCCAAATTTGGATTTACACATCTGCCTATCAGAGGAACAACTCCTTGAAGACAGGAGCAGCCTTCTACTGGAAAATTTCAGAATTTCTCATAAGGCATGTCCAGAGAGTAATTCTTAAAATATAATTTAAAAGTGAAATATCATGTCATATTTAAAACTTGACTATACAATATCCGAGAAATTATTTCTCTCAAGCTTACTTTGGGTAAAAACACATATAAGTTATGTCACATAAATAGAGTGACATAGGTGTTAAGCAGTAATTCTGTATTTTATCCATAAAGGAAGGAAGGAAGGAAGGAAGGGAGGGAGGGAGGGAGGAAAGGAAGGCAAGGAAGGCAGAGTTTTGTAGGGGGTGTGTTTGGTTTAGGTTTTTCTGCTTCAGGCTCAGTTTTGTCATGTTTCAAATGCTTTCCAGAATATAACAGGTGTGTGTTCCACTTATGGAGGGTATTATTATAGTTAGAACTGGAACTTCTAATGATTTTCTACACTGTAGAAAATAATATAAGCTATAGTAATCATAATTCTCTTTTTTCAATATTAATTATACTGCATGATTTAATATATAAATATACTTATTCATGGGGGAAGCAGCTACTACAGAGTTCTAACATTTTCCCAACATACCAAGATAATAATGTTTTAGTGTGCACCATGACAGGTACAATAAAAGCAGAGGTAGAAAACTTTGACAACCTTCTGATTAAGTGAGAATTTGTCATGGTTTTAAGCCCAGCTGGAGAAAAAACACTACGCAGCTGCTCTCTCAATCCTCCCTCTCTTCCCCTCCCCATCCCCAATGGAATAGGAAGAAGTAAAGCAAACTTGTGTGTTGAGATAAGAACAGTTTAATAAATGAAAAGAAAGTAAAATACAACAATAATGGTAAAAAATAACAATAATGATAATAAAAAGAAAAAAAAAAGTGATGCACAGTACAATTACCCACCATTACTTGAATGATGACAGACATTCCCTCCTAAACCTAGATCAGCCTCCCTTATGGGTTTTATGGTGTGTAATATTCCTCTGGCCAGTTCATGTCATCTGTCTCAGCTATTCTCCCTCTCAGTTTGGTTTTTTGCCTACCTCCTCACTGGAAGAGCATGAGAGGTCCTCAACTTATGATCAACTTAACCTTTTTTTAACAAAAAAACCCCATAATATCAGTGTGTTATCAACAATTTGCAGTAAAAATAAAAACCCCTAACATTTTAACAGCTACTGAGAAAAAAATAATAGTATCCTAGCTGAAACCAGGGCAATATTTCATGCTTTCTGTAATGATAAAGCCCGAACTTTTATTTAGCAAAATTTAGTCCTGTAGTTGATTAAGTTTATATTTTTTTTTCCCTTTACCAACAGATGGTATTCAGAATACTATTTATTAAAGAGAGACATTGCAAAAGCTGAACGTTACTCAGAATTAATTACTGGACACTGTCAATGCTAAGGTTTGACTTTTCATGTTAAAAAAAATAAAATTATTTAGTGCCAAATAGGGTGCAATATCTATTAAATATGTAGCCAATTCTGTTGCCTTAGCTTTGCATGTCATGAGTTCATCTTGACCTTTGGATGCATAAAAATGAACATAAATTCTGACAGGATGATCCAGTTAAAACTGAGATATGATCAGATACATGAAAAATGGACATTTAGAGAAACTTGATTTGGATTCATTGAAAACTTAGTTTTCCATTCAAATGAATTGAAGTTTATAATGCAGGCACAGATCTGGGATGCTTTGACTGGCTTGATGACAGGGAATGGGGTCTGAGGTCAGTTCATCTCATACTGTCTCCATCACTCCTTCCTTTCTGGGGGGAGGACGCCTTACACTCTTCCTTGCTCCAGCATGGGGTTCCTACACAGTCCTCAAAGAACTGCTCCAGTGTGGGTCCCCTGCAGAGTCACAAGTCCTTCCAGCACACCTGCTCCAGCATGGACTCCTCTCTCTATCGGGCCACACATCCTGCCAGGAGCCTGCTTCACTCCCCATGGGATAACAGTCCCCATCAGACACCCACCTGCTCTGGCATGGGGTCCTCCAGGGGCTGCAGGTGGATCCACTGTGCTCCACTGTGGAATTCCATGGGCTGCCAGGGATCTCTGCTTCGGTGCCTGGAGCACCTCCTTGCGCTCCTGCACCGGCCTTGGTGTGTCTGCTGCGCTGTTGCTGTCACACAGTCTCACTTCTCTCTCTGACTGCAATTGCTGTCACACAACACCTTTTTATCACTCTTAAATCTGTTGCTGTTGGGCTCAGAGCTGGATGGCAGCAGGTTCATGTCGGAGCCAGCTGCCTTTGGATCCATTGGACGTGGGAGAAGCTTCTAGAAGTTGGCACAGAAATCACCCATGTAACACCACCACTACCAAAACCTTGCCATGCAGACTTAACACATTTTGTCAGAATACTCTCAAACTGTATTTAAAAAATTCATGTATGCATTTCCAAAGAAATGGAATCAAAAGGTCTTGTGCAGGTCTTCCTTTGTGAATATTTAAATAAGGTAATATTTGTACAGTCAGACTCATCATAGAGTACACGTTTGTATCACTATTTTAGAACACAAAGTTCTCAATGCGTGACTGTAAAAACAATCAAAACTTTTTCAGTTCAATTTTCAAGCAAATAATACAGTCTTTGGTCAAAAGCATAAATGTCACATAGAGTAATTATGTAATTATTTAAAACCTGAAAGCATTTGGAGATATATATTATTTTTAAATATACTAATATACCAACATTAGCATCATGTATTTTTTTATAATAGAAGAAAGTGAAATGATTTTGCCTAGATTGCAAAAAAAAAAGCCAAAATGCAAAAAGAATTCTATTTCTAAGATTTTCATTCCTATGAAAAACCAAGAAAGCCTTAAGGATGTAAATTGCAATTTCATGCTAATTAAAATCTCTTGCTATGAAAAAAAAAAAACAATAAAACCCCAAACAAACAAAAAAACCCACCTACGTATGTTTAATTTAACAAATCATATAAATTAGCATTTCTCATAACATCAGTGGATATCATAAAAATACAGTAGACACAATATTGGCTTTTATGCTACAGCTACACATTTGCTTGAAATTCAAGCCTTGAAAGAAAATAACATCTTTTTCTTGTCTAGATTTCACACTATTACAGTAATTTTACTCACTCGTGTTTATCATTACTTGCTAACAGTATCTGGAAATTTTCAGAATTGAAATGAGTATGTGTTCCAAGAGAACTTCCAATTTTCCTTTATTTTACCTCTTCTTCATCAAACGTTTGTCATATGTAATGCACATATCTATCATACTTTCAAAAGTGTCTCATAAACTGTCATACTCATGCCCCAAATCTGCTTGCTTTTTGTCATCCCAGAGTTTCTGAAACCACCCAAGCCAGACAGCCCCCAGATCCTTTGCCATGCACACCACATAGGTTGAGCCAAAGACCTAAAAGTTTCATGACAGTTTCTTCTCTCCTCTTGTCTCCCCTGCATCCAGCTTAGAGGATTTAGTGCCTCATATAGGAACACGACAATGAGATTAAGGAAAAAGAATGTCTAATATTTCAGAATACCATCAAGGTGACAAGTTCTAGTCCTTCATGTTATAATGTGGTCCAGCCAGCAAGGGGAGCAGTTACAGCTTCTGCTTCCGTGGCAGCAAGACCCTTATAAGGCAAATTTTTGCTGAAAAAATAACAAACATTGAAAGGAAAACTATTAATTCCTTTAAAAACAATTTGGACAATTAACCAAGCACCATCTTCCTTCACTGAAATAACATTTCCTTCCTGTGTAGTTTACTAGAGCAAAAAGTACCTCAACCATGAATGTGTTTATTTCACAAATATTCTTTTTACATGAAATGAGATTGCAGCTTCTTACATACTAAGGTTGTCAATATTTGATTTTGAAAATTTGTGGTAATGTTTTTTGGGGGTAAAGTCTACTGTTTGTTTTATTATTCAGTCTGTCACTGTCACAATACTGTCAAACAAAGTGCCTTCCTTTTCATTTTGCATTCATGCCTTTCAAATTCAATAATCTGCTAGCAATTTAAATACTCCTGTCTTTTTTCCTAGGTTAACATCTACAACATCATTTTATGTAACTACTATTTTTTTATCTCAGGAATGTAGCTGTTCTGCTTTCTTTCTATTATATCATTTAGTTTAATAGTGAAGATGATTTCAGTTTTTCATGTCTATTCAATTTTTCACCTTTTCTATAATTATCAATTTATTTTTTTTAAATAAAGCTTAAACGATTGGAAAATACATATTTTACAGGTGCAATCCGACCCTTCTGTCAGGATTTCCTTCTTTAACTCTACTCACATTAGTTTCTTCTCAGGCTTTCCATTTCACTGGTATGATTGAGACGTTTTGCTTAAAAACTAACATTTTTCTAAATTGTAGTGGCCTTAGAAACAGATGATAAGAATCAGCTGACTTCTGCTCTTTTCCATCTGAAGATTAGACAACTGGATGTGAGCTGAGTGGTGCTTCTTTCTGCCCATCGTCTGATAGGAATTTTGGGTCAACAACCTATGTTTAGGCATCTCAAAGTCAAAAATAAGAGAGAAGGTAGAGATTTGGTGACTCAATATTATGCTAGTAAGTCAGTTGTTAAACAGTAAAATTTTGGTTATTCTATGGCATCTAGACTCACCACAGTGAGGAAAGTGATGAGAATTTCTAGAAGACTTCCCAAATCTGTTTTCTCTGAATCTAACTTTGGTTGCTTCTTAGAGGACAGCACTGTTGGCTCAGTGAGTCTAAAGCCTGTGGTTTGAGGTGTCTCTGTTTGCATTCAAGTTTTTTCACAGAGAAAAAACATATATAAGGAGGTCTCAAAAGATTATGTCTACCATTTATGAGTGATCTACCACTTTTAGATATTCTATGGATTTTCCTCTTGCTTGTTATGATAATCCTACCAGTATAAACCCAAATATGTGAAACTTTCAAAAAACTTCATTTTAAAATTGTACACCTCTTTGTTTAAACAAGATAGTCAATATTAAAATTGTTTTTATAAAACATTGCCTTTACCATCTTCATAGTGAATCTGGACTCAAGTAATTAGTAGTTTTGTGCTTTGTTCTTGGAATGTGAAGCCATCGGTAATCTCTCAAGACTTTGGGTATCATAGTGCAAATACCTGCACTTATCAAATTAAATTTGTCTAGTATTTTCTTTGTTGAATAATTAAGTAAATGGAACTAGGTTGGTTATTCAGCTTTTTCTATTTGCATCTCTATAAAATATATTACCACTAACTCCTTAGTGTTTTGGCAGATTAGTAGAGCATTATGTACTTCTTGGGAAACTTAGCACCTGCATTCTGTAAGATATTACATCTCCCTCTGAGTTAAATTGACAAGGTTCTTTGATATTATAGAGGTACAAAATGAAAAGGTCAAAAAATATGACCTGATACATGTACCTGTTGTAATGAATTCTGATCAATTAAGTCAAGTTACATTATGTAGCCAGTGAGATCTGAAGTTATGCAGCTACAATTATTCTATTCATTCTGCCCTGTATTTTTTCACTTAAATTATGCTAATAATTATATAATTCATAACATTCCTCAGGCAGTTACCTTAGTATGAATGTTAGTTCCAAAATCTCAGTGTTCACAAGGTAGTTTTCTATTAAGACTTAAATAAATGATGCAGTAAGGGAACAGCTATCTTCCCAATTAGATCCAAATTTCAAGTAACATAGCAGGATCATTAAAAAGTGTTTGATCTCATGGGATATGATAAATAGAGCGTAGCAGTTTTCCAGAGGAGTGACCCAAAACTCTATCATTGCATCAATACAATGATTCTATTAGCTAAGAAGAGGTTTTTCCTCAGAAAATCAGTGCAGCAGATGAAACTGTAAATATATGAATGAAATACCCATGAAAATATATTTTAAAATGGACATAGTAATTTTTCCAACTTTCCAGTTTTCTGAGATATGGAAGTCACTTTCTTGAACAAAAGTTGAAAAATTGTGTAATACATTACATCCTACGTATACATTATATTATATGCATTATAAGCAATGTCATATATATAATATATAATAGTATTCATTTTTCAAAGAAGTGTCAGGGAGCGATGTATACTGGTTCCTCTGGCACTGTTAAAATATACACATATGCATGCATACTTAAATACACAGTATGTGTTCCTTTGCCATCTACAGCCATATACTCCTTGTAAAGAATATATTTTTTACTGAAACTACAGTATTTACAACTAAGAAATATCTTTTACTTCAGTTTTATGACACATTTGGGAAGCCAGGAGATTTCATGATGGACTTGTTTCAGGCTTCCAAACAAAGCTGGTTGGGGTTACCTTCATTAATCATGCAAGCAGTCCAGAATTTGTTAATGTCGACTCTTCTTCTGGTCTAAAATGCACACACAAAACAAAAAAAAGTTAGAAAATGTGAGACAAAAATATAGCTAAAATTTACCTAGTGCAGTTCAAGACTACTCAAATATGTTTCAAGATTAGCTGGAAGACTTCTCAGAGTTCCTAGTCCAGAACTGTCTCTTGCAGTTAGATGTCTATGTCTACTCCCTTTCTCTTTGCACTGAAGGATGAGGAAAGGCTTTTTTTCTCTAGTAATTAAAATGCTGGCTTGAGATATGAAGACATCTTTAAGAAATCATATCCATTTCTTATACTCAGGAGGAAAAAAAGGAAAAAAAAAAAAGACCTCAACACAAAACAAAGTCTCCATCCTGGATCAAGTGCCTTGCAATCTTTGTACTGGTTGAGTTTGACATTTTCAACATATCCTATCTATATTTAAACATTTCTGTAAATAATTGAAATATCAGTGCTTAAAAATATAAACACCAGAAGAATTAGGCTGTGCCCTCGTATTGAGAGCACTTGCGTTGAAGGAAGGATTCCTGGATTCCATTTCCTTCTCCAATATATATATATATTTTAGTATACTAACTTAGATAATATGTATAAAAGCAGTGTGGCATATTAGCGTCAGTTCATTGGATCCAAAGAAGTGAGGAAATACCTGATCTCTGATCTAGAGAACCATGATAAAGCCTGTGTTTGCTTCTTCTTTTTTTCTTTTTTTTTTCTTTTCTTTTTTCTTTTTTTTGTCAAAGAGAAATGGATTTTAACGAGGGACAGTGTCCTTCTACATAGTAAAGTGCAGATGGATATGGGGATGGAAAGAAAGCTTTCCTTCAGAGAAATGAGAGGGATAAATTTAAATGTTATTAACCAAAAAAGAGGACTGCAGCCAAATACTTGAAAAATGTTCTTATTTCTGTATTGTATAACACTACCAATCTATTGTATATATATCTTGATAATATGGTAGCTAGTTTCCTCTTTATTTCTTTGTTATTTATAAAAAATTGGGAGGTGCATCCATGTTGGTGATAAATGCAAAACTGGATATCTGTAGGGAAATACAGCCTTAAACATTATTTTTTTCTGTACTTTTGTTTATGAACATCTGATATGTTCTCAGTCCTGCAAAGTCTGAGACAAACCTATATTTTCCCAGAGACAGAGAATGAGCAACTTTAAGAGACATAGTTAAATTCAGGACTCTTACAGAAGAGACAGCAGCTGGTCACATTGGAGGAGTAGAATTTTTTCTTTCTGAACTTTGTATAAATCCTACTCATTTTTAATTTCAGATTTCTGTTTTCTCCCTGTGTAAAGGCACTGGTTTAATAGCTTTTTAGAATGCTCTGAAGATGAACAGGTTAAAGAGAGAAAGTATGACTGGCACTTTAACAAAATTAGCAACCTTTGGCCATTAGGTGCCATTTGGCTTCTTGGACAGCCAAAAAGTAACTGAAGAGGCTGCTGGCTTGCATGGACTCACCTACAGTAAGTCCAAGAGCTTTCTCTGCACAACACTGTGGTCCTTGTATTTATCCTGGCAAAGCTGTAACACCTGCTGCCTACCCTTGATGTCCACAGCAACTCTGCTCACAGAATGAGAGCAGATGGTCATTGTGTGCAGAGTGTATTCTCGCTAGCTCAGAGCCACTGAACAGGAGCTGTGCTTGTGTACTGCTGGTTCATCTGGGCTTTCTGAGCAGCAGACAGACAGCTGGAGTTCCTGTCCCAACAGAGGCAGGCAGAACCCCCAAATCCCAGATAAACGATCCCATTCCTGTGAAGGCAAAAAATCAAACTGAATCTGAAACACAGAAAACAGTGGTAAGGGGAAGATTAAAGTTTTTTTAGTTCCCCGGTAAATCCATGTATTTAAATAATGTCTAATGTTTTGTCTAGTGCCTATTGGGTAAATCAAATCCTTTAAAACATTAAAGACTAAATTTCTCTACATGGGAAACTAAAAATGAATTAGCACCCTTACATTTCAGGGACCATGAATGAGAACAAAGAAAATAAAAAATGAATTATGCTATGAGTAAAGATGGGGCTTTGGGAATGTTGTGGAATGGATGAGAGAAACTGGAGTTGCAGAAGTCAGTGCAAGTCAGTCACAGAGTATCACTGATATTTTTGTTACTTTTTGAAAAGATAAATAGGTTTTGTGAAATGAAATGAGGCTTTGAGAACACACAAACACAAAAGGTGAACACTTTCTGGAATAAAATCAGCAGTTTACTTGACTGTGTTTATGCATTCTTTTAAATGGCATTCCTGTGTATATTATATAGAATGAGTTGACTGCAAATGATGTTTTTGCAAAGGCAAATGTTAATGGAACTGAATTTAAGCCACTGCAACATTTAAGAAATCTGGGCCAATGAAAAGTCATTTATGCAGCTATAAAGCAGAAGCAACTACCTAAGTATTCAAGCAAAACCAAAAACCACAGTTTTACTTTAGATAATCCAACACTCACAGAGCTTATGATATAATCAAAAGACAAAGTATTATTGCTGGAGTTTGCTTGAAGCATAAATGTCAATACAGAATGTATGTAGTAAACACTGAGAGCTATCCATGCACAAAGTGTTGACACACAAGATAAAGTCTGAGTAAACTCTTACCTAGTGTTTGCTTAGATCAAAATGCAGCAAAGATCTGACAACCATGTCCTTCTTGCCAGGAAGAAACATAGCAACAATTGCAGGTTTAAATGCAGTAGCAAAGGATTCAGTTTCTTAAAGGAAAAAAACCCAAACCCTAAAACAGGAGTGTATCAGGCTCTTAAAGAAAAAAAAAAATAAAGTGTATCTCCTTTGGAAAAGTGGGCACACAATTCAGGAAATGTTAAGGGTATTGTTAGGTCATGTAGAAAGAGAATTAGAAAGGTGAACACTTAGTTGAAAGTTAATCTGGCCACTTCTGTAAAGTATAATAAAAAGGATTTTTATAAATGCATTTATAAAAAAACATGGCAAGGAAAACTTCCGTTCTGTATTGGACATGGTGGGAACAATAGTTACAAAAGATGAGGAAAAGTGTGAGGTACTTGATACCTTTGTTGTCTCAGTCTTCAACAGTAAGACAGGTTATCCTCAGGACAGTGACCTCCTGAGCTGGTAGATGGGGGGCAGAATAAACCCCTGTAAGGCATGAGGAGGTACTTAGTGACCTGCTGAGCCACTTAGATGCTCACAGGACTATGGGACTGGATGGAAGTCATCTTAAGGTGATGAGGGAGCTGGGTCCCTCAATTCTGAGAGCATGTATACAAATAGAGTACTAGACAGAAACATCTTTGGTTAATAATTAATTGACCACTCTTGATTCTTGCCCTCTGTCTTTTAATTAAATTTAGATTTCTTCTGTCTTTTTCATAAACACCTCATCACTTTTTTAGTTTCACTAATAGCACTCTTCCTGGTGCCACACTGTTAAGGGAATTGATGAAATTATCAAGGTATTTCAAAGCCCAAACTGGCTATTAGAGCAGCATATTGAAATATTCGACTGTCACAAAATGATTGAAAGCTGCTTACTCCTGACAAGCATTGTATTATGTTTCATTTCTACACAATTTGGATAAAATAATAAATTCCTTAGTGTTGTATAAAGCTTCATAACTTGTGAATTGATAAGATGTGGTAGATATAAAAATGCTATCTTTTGACATATTTCAACTTGAAACACTAAAGATATTTAAAAACATTTCTGTAGATTGAAGAGAATTGAATAGGTTTAAGCAAACAGTTTGTTAACTTGTCACAATCTGTGGCACAAAATAAAGAAGCTTGACTCCAGTTCAAGGCAGAAGAAAGATCAGAAGGCTTTATTTACAATTCATTCAGCCTTTTTATAACATGCTGTGCTAAAAAGGCATATTTTTGGTCTATAGAATTGAAACCTCTCTCCACTGGTTAAGTAATGGAAACCACACTTGGGAGAGAGGTTGTTATGAGAACTCAGAAATGTTATGAAAAGAAAATAATAGTTTACAGGAACTGTCCTTGAAAAAAAAAATTCTCCTAAGAATTCTTCCCTTGGGAAGAAATTCAGCCACTGACAGTCTGAAAGTCTTACAGACTCAAAAATATCAGGGCCACATTAACTATTATTAACATTGCTGAAAATGGATATTAAATATTAATATTAAATAATCAGAAAGATATTTTATATATACATACACAACCTGAGATATATATAGATATATATATATATAAATATTTATAATTTTTTTTAGTATTGCTATGCAACATCAATTAAAGTAAAAATGTAAGTAAGGATGTAGCAAAATTGTATTAAGACTGTATTGAGACATACTTGGATAAACATCTCTCATTTTGTCAATGTAGAGTAACCTCAAAATTGGCTGTAAGTTTAATGACATTGATGGAGTTGCTTCAGGTTTTGTTATGTAAGGCTGTATCCAACCTTGCTAATCTGTGTATTTTCCCCTTTTCTTCAGATTGAAGTTGCCAGATTATTTTAGAGGTGGGCAGAGGTGGCCACTCAGAAATTTTGTGTTGTACTGCTATCTATGGAAGTACTGTTGTATTATCATTAAAGGAATGTTTATGACTATTGCTTCTGCCACATCTTGTACTCTTAAAACCCGGTTGAAATTTTCATGGAAGGCACACCTACGAGAGTAACCATACAATGTACTGGCCCTACAACAGACATCCTCTTTTTCTCCTCAAAGCTTCATTTGGACTATTTTGTNACACTTGGGAGAGAGGTTGTTATGAGAACTCAGAAATGTTATGAAAAGAAAATAATAGTTTACAGGAACTGTCCTTGAAAAAAAAAATTCTCCTAAGAATTCTTCCCTTGGGAAGAAATTCAGCCACTGACAGTCTGAAAGTCTTACAGACTCAAAAATATCAGGGCCACATTAACTATTATTAACATTGCTGAAAATGGATATTAAATATTAATATTAAATAATCAGAAAGATATTTTATATATACATACACAACCTGAGATATATATAGATATATATATATATAAATATTTATAATTTTTTTTAGTATTGCTATGCAACATCAATTAAAGTAAAAATGTAAGTAAGGATGTAGCAAAATTGTATTAAGACTGTATTGAGACATACTTGGATAAACATCTCTCATTTTGTCAATGTAGAGTAACCTCAAAATTGGCTGTAAGTTTAATGACATTGATGGAGTTGCTTCAGGTTTTGTTATGTAAGGCTGTATCCAACCTTGCTAATCTGTGTATTTTCCCCTTTTCTTCAGATTGAAGTTGCCAGATTATTTTAGAGGTGGGCAGAGGTGGCCACTCAGAAATTTTGTGTTGTACTGCTATCTATGGAAGTACTGTTGTATTATCATTAAAGGAATGTTTATGACTATTGCTTCTGCCACATCTTGTACTCTTAAAACCCGGTTGAAATTTTCATGGAAGGCACACCTACGAGAGTAACCATACAATGTACTGGCCCTACAACAGACATCCTCTTTTTCTCCTCAAAGCTTCATTTGGACTATTTTGTGAAAGCATGCATCTCAATAATGCTTTTTTTTCCCATTTTCCTATAACTGAATCTTTATTTTCATTGTTTCAATCTCAGTAAAGAACATGAAATTTCCAGACAGATGAAGTTACCTAACTAGATCTTTAGTTACTGCTAAATATGTATACTAATATGATAATTAGTGAATATAGTTAATACTAATATGTATAAATAAAATATTACTTGATTAAAATAAGCCTTCCATTATACAGACAAGAATTTGGTGCATAGGTGTTGGAGTCCAGGACACCCCTCTGGCCGCCCTGAAGGGTTTGGAGACCGGACAGGGGGGTTTGGGATCTGTACAAG